>JAXCHB010000141.1:14805000-14960000 GCA_036926305.1 Uropetala carovei | reverse complement strand
GCACGCACGCACGCACGCACGCGCACACACACACACACACACATATATATATACACACTAGCAGAAATACCCGGCGATGCCCGGGTAAATTTGGTTCAAATCCGATCGGAATTCTAGATGATACATGGTATTTAACAATTCACTCGGTCGCCGTTTTGAATAAAACGGGCAGAGAGAAACACAAACCACGTATGAATTATTTCTGGGAACCCTCCACAATCGTACCACATTTGATTCAAATCAATAGTAGGACTTGGGAAAATACGCGTAGTTTAATCAGTCCCTGCCATCCAATTACGGATAAGGAAGTAGTCGTTTCCCACCTTTCTCACTGTGTATAAGATGTAGAGTTACCTGTTCTTTGAGAAGAGGAAGTTTATGAGAACAGTTATTTTATTGAACAGTTTAGGAATCAGTACAGTTCGAAAAGAACTGTCCCGTTCTTTCTGATCCATCTCTAGATGGCAATGCATTAGCATACAAAGTTATTTTGCTTTTTGTACAATTAATATAAAACATTTGGGATTAAAAAATAGCCTACGATCTTCCTATTTGTGAAGAAAGTATTTGTTGTAAGTTTGATTATTAAAACGTTAACGGTGTGGAAATGTATAGATCCACAAACAAACAAACTTTCATAAATATATAGGAGATTGATCTTATACTTGTATTGAAAGTGACAAATATCAAATTTGAACTTCCTAAGTTAATTTACTCGAGGGTTATCGTCGAAAAACCAAACACCCACTTAAAATTTTTTTTGAGATACAACACATATATTTGAAGGGTGTGTTTGTTGGTTTGTTCATGGAACTCCTCCTAAACGATAACAGATAGAATAACAAAATTTGGTACGGTTCTTCCTTGAATCCTAACTTAGTGAATGGTCAAGGTTTTGTTTCTGTCCGTCACTTTGATTCGAAATGGCGAACGATTTAATTATCAAACGTCACGTATTTTGACGCGTCCTGTAACTGAAATACAGGGATGAGTATAGACTACTTTAAATTTGCACTTTAAATTACTTAAAATCACTGTACGAACTTGAGACTTTGATACTTCTTTGCGGGAAAGAACAAAGTTTATTTTTATTGAAGATAGAATCCGAATTCTGGTCGAATTCGCGTAGAAATGCGATTATAATCAATAAAAGACGTGATTTTATCAGTTTTATTACAATACCAATTATAAGCTACCATGATAACTCCCATTGTCGCCGAAATTGAGAGTTCAATGCATTTATATTGAGATTATATAGTCCCTTCTTACATTTAAGAGGGAGAGGGAGGGAGAGGAAGTGAGGGAGAGGGAGGGAGAGGAAGTGAGGGGGAGGGAGGGAGGGAGGGTACGGAGGGAGAGAGGGGGAGAAGGGAAGGAGAGGGTAGAAGGGAGTGGGAGTTTGACAGTTACTGACTCAATCTATGTATTGAATAAAGCCAGAAATGCGGAATAAAACGGTTGTCTTCTCCTAAGGTTCAATTCTTGAGTAAATATCGTAGAAAAATAACTTGAAATGCTATGTAATGAACTGTAACATGGATTTTTGGAGTTGTTTTTCTTAACAGAGAATGTTTCACTTTACTAAAATCGGCCAAATCCGGATTATCTTTCTTTCCAGAGATGACAAGCACTAATTGCAGTTCGCTAGGATGGATTGACAACTCTATTTTCCAAGAGTGCAATCGTTAAAATCATCTGGTGCGACTTCAACAAACAGATTATTAAAATGAAGTATACCTATTTTTCCAACCAGGGTTAAATATGAAGCGGTCCTAATTTTACAAAGCACTCTTGGCGTGATAGAAGACCTTGAGTTTTCCAAAGATCTAATAGCTAAACTAGCTGCAACACACGCTACTGTTGGATGTAGTATACGCACGTAATTTCGCTAAATAAGTAACTATGGGGTTTCTCCGGACGAAGAATGATTTTATCAACACAAAGCTTAAAATTTTCATGTTAAAAAGAAATCTGCACATCAAATCGACGCTTATCTTGAAATGAATTTTCATTCTTTTAGGCGTAATTCAGTTCACACCCCATGATTGTGCGATTATTTTTATTAATTTTATGTTCAAGTCAAGAATATGCTGTACCAGTTCCCATGTTATTCAAATGAAAGGAATAAACGGTCGTGGAATTGAACGTTACATTACAAATTGATCACCTATGAGCCTCTTTAGGTGTCGGTATATTTAAAACTAAAATAATGGTTAAAACAGATTCAGCCATTTTACTATTTATTCGACATTTTTTGGAATTTGAATAACACAGTAGAAATATACAAACTACCAAGTACGTATGCACATGGAAGTTATTATAAAAGTTATTAAAAAGTATCCATTTATGAGATGACTAGCGTTGTTGACACGGAGTCTGAACAAATGCAGGTATACCTCGCAACACGTATGGGAAGCGTTCCTAAAAACTAGAGCGTATCGCGAATCAGCGTGTTGCGAATCGCATTTATACATAAGAATAATGCTATGAAAAAGAGATGCGTTCCTAGAAAGATAAAAATCAAGGGTATTAAAAAACGCGTGTACAATGAAACCTCAATTATTCATATAAATTAAAACTGGTTAAAACAGAATATTTACGCTCCGGATACTTTATTCATACGATAGAAACCGTTTCACTTCCAGCTAACAAAAAAAAAATCTGTCAACTCTTTTTTTAATAAAATGCTTAAAAATTCACTAGATGGTTATTCCTCTTGAGTTTTACTTATTAGGAAAATTGTTATTAATTAAGACAGAGTATTTATCTCGCAATGCCTGTGGGGGGCCGGGACGGGAAATTCAAATTCTTTTCAGAACGTCAATCTTCCACTTACAATTAGTCTATCTCTTGGATATCCCGAGCACGGGTAGTCTGGTGTTTACTACAAAAGGAACAAATTCGTAATAGACACAACAGTGAGTTATAAAAAGCAGACATATAAAAGGAGACTCAACGTGTGTGAATGAAGAACAGCAAATCACACAAAACTGAGTATGAGCCAAAAAGAGAGACTGAGAGATTTAACAAATAAATATTATTATTCAATATGAGATGATTTATAACAATGACAATTACGAGTCACGGTCGAAATCCAAGTCTTGACTGGGAACAGCTTGTCTGGGACTTCTCTTGATTGTTTACTTTCCTTATTTATAAGCTGTCATTTTAAAGTATAAAATTAGTCCGTACATATTGGAAAAATGTTGCTTTTCGTTGCCCGGGTATAGGACCTTTTCAGTGGGCCGAGAAAGGCTCTTCCTTCTCCGGAATTTGTAGGAACGTATATATCCGAATCAAGCGAGCGGATCGAGAGGTGGAGTCATAAAGTGTAATCAACGTAAAACTGAAAAAGACGTATCGCGAAGCAGCGTATCGCGAGGTATTAGGTTGGAAAGAAACTAATGTCGTATTTTTACAATGCTCTATTATTAGGAAAACAAAATGACAGAACGGTAGGTCACAATTATACTTAAGGAGAAACTAGTTGGCCTCTGAGAAAGTGGAGGATGGGAGCATTAGAGGGGTACTTTTCAGGCTTGGGCCTATCAGAGGCTTGCGACGTTGCCATACTGTGCCTTAGTAGTGTCGCTTCGATTTCTCATTCAGTAGACTTTGGGTTGCACGGGCGTGGACTGTAAGCGTAAATCCGACAACGTAGCTCCCCCTCTACTTTCTGAGCGTTAACATCTGGTAGGCCAACTTATTTCTCGTGAAGTATAGGCTTGCTTTTTCCTATTAACTAGTAGTCGAGTCATATTTTTTTATTTTATACCTCAGAAGTTTATTTATAGGATAATGTAAAATTAATAATTTTTAATAGATTTTTTGAACGATTATGCGTTCGGTTTGTTCGTCTTAACTATAGAAGCCTTGGGAAATCTTTCACTTAGAATCACTGTAGCTATTATAATAAAGTAATGAAAAGAAGTTAAAAGTGTTTCTTGTGGTTAGAGCAGTATAAAATAGATAAAACGACATAAATTTAACAATTTTTTATTTTCAAACAGCCGCTCACCATCACGTTTGCTTACATTACTGTACACTACATAGATCTTGGGATGTTTTTGCTTTCATGATATACGAGATTAGACACAACTATATAAACATTTTAGATTAATCATCATCATAGGTAGTCTGTCCGTTGACAGGTCCGTGATTATTCTAGGTTAAACTTGGTTCTCCATATACTCCTATTTTCCGCTGTTTTCTTCATGTCTTGATAGCTCTCTTTCCCTTTCAAGTCGTCTACCAACTGAAACCTTTTCCTACCTCTTTCTCTTTTTCCATCCAGTTTTCCTTCTAGCACTTCTTTAATCATGCTCTCTCTCCTCAGGTAATGCCCAATCCAGTTCGCTTCCTCTTTCTGACAGTCTCTATAATCGTTCGCTTCTCTCCTATTCTTCGTAGTACTTCCTCATTTTTCACCCTATCTGTCCATTTTATCTTCAGCATTCTTCTCCACGTCCACATTTCGAAGCTTTCCAAGTATTTAATATCATTTTTCCTTAGCGTCCATGTTTCTGCTCCGTACAAAGTTATACTCCATACATAGCATTTTATCAACCTCTTGCGGATTTCCTGCTTTATATTTCCCGTTAGCAGGAGTTTCTTTCTTCTGAAAGCGGCTTTTTCTTTTGTTATTCTATTCCTGATTTCACCTGTACATTTTGCTTCTCTCGTTATGATGCTTCCAAGGTATTTATAATCTGAAACTTGTTCTAATGGCTTCCCTCCAATACTTATATTCAAATTTTCTTCTTCTTTACTTGATATTCGCATAACCTTGGATTTTTCTGTATTAATTTCCATACCGTATTTTCTACCTGTTATCACTAGTCTATTTATCATTTTCTGGAGTTCTTTTTTCTTTCTTGCTAGAAGTACATGATCATCCGCGTATTTCACTGTTCTTATAATCCTTCCTCCGATTTTGAAATCTCCCGTACCTTCTAACGCTTCCTGCATTAGTCTCTCTCCATATATATTGAATAGAATCGGCGATAGACAGCAGCCCTGTCTTACTCCTCTACCGATATGTACTCCGCTGGTGTCCGTATTCTCCAACCTGACCTTTACAACTTGACTCAGATGTAGATTCCTGATCAGTCTCCTGTCTTTCCAGTCTACACCTATATCCTTTAATATACTCATCAGCAGTACCCAATTTACTCTATCAAAGGCCTTCTGCCAGTCGACGAAACATACGCAGCAATCTTGACTGTACTCTATTGCCCTATCTGATATGATTCTCACTACAACGATAGCATCTCTGCTTCCACGTCCTTTTCTGAAGCCGAATTGATCTTCCCCTAGACTTTCTTCGGGCTTTTTCTCCAGTCTTTTATTAAGAATCCTCGTGATGATCTTCGAAGTGTGTGACAGTAGGGATATCGTTCTGTAGTCCTTACACTGCATTGCCTTTGGCTTCTTCTTTAGAGGGATCATTGTTACATCTAAGAAATCCTGAGGCCACTCTCCCGAGTCGTAAATCTTGTTAATTAGTTTCGTAATCACTTTTAGTCCTTCCGATCCCATGACTTTAAGTACCTCAACCGGTATTCCATCGCTGCCTGTAGCTTTTCCTTTCTTTTGTTCCTGTATCGCCTTTTCTACTTCGCTTTTCATAATACTTGGTCCCAAGTTGTCTTTTTCAATGCAATTCTCTTCTTTCAGTTCCATTTGTACCGATCCTGCCTGCTTTTTGTATAGTTCCTTAATGTGTTCTTCCCATACCTGTGCTACAGCCTTTGGTTCTGCGACTATTTTCCCATCTGTATTAATAATTCCTTTACCACGAATCCCATTAGACTTCTTATCTTCTAACTCCAGTGCCCTAGCGTACATCATATCGTATCGTCCTAACTTCTCCATCTGTTGTATTTCCTCACATTTTTCTTTTATCCAATTTTCCCTAGCTTTATCTGTTACCCTTCTCATCTCATTGTTTATGCGTCTATAATTGGCTCTACCTTCTTCACTGTTAACGTTTTTCCATTCTCTTCTCTCGTCCATTTTCTCCAGCATTTCCTTAGTGATCCATGGTTTTCTGATTTTCTTCTCGTTTCCCAATCTCTTTATTCAAGGTATCTTTGATGATGACTTTCACTTCCTCCCATTCTGTATCCACGGTCTTCGGTTTGTTTTCCAAATTTCTAAGGCGATCTTCCAACTTCGTGCTGAAGGCATCTTTCCTTTCTTTCATTTTTTCTAGGTCCCAAGTCTGTCTATCTCTTCTCGTTTTCCTTATTTGTTTCAGCTTTGCAGTTACATCGACTATTAGAAGGATGTGATCTGAATCAATGTCTGCTCCTGGTAATGTCTTAGCATTTTTTATGCTGTTCCTGAATCTTTGTTTTACTAGGATTTAATTACATTAATATAAGCATATAATTGTTTATCAGTTTGGGAATCAACCCCCTGGAGTGGCTTGGGGCAGGTACACATCCTTTCAATCAAGCTTGAGAGGAAGTGGAGAGGAAGGTAATGCGCGGGGCGCGAGGAGGTCCTGCGGGTAGATTGAATAGGGCTCTGGGGCTCATTTCGCAGCGGCGGCAGCGACTTAAATGATTATTATACTACTAGTGTAATTTCCGTTGAAATATCAACGGAAGAATTATCGTATATTGATTATTAATATTTGCATTTAAAATAATTAATAGCACACTTTTACATATGAAATATTTCGTCATTTACTACATTTCTAGTGAATAATCTGTTGTCGTTTAGTAAATGCCTTTGGTTTTTATTTTCGGCTATAAAATTCTAATATTCTTCTCCCACCTTGTTCTCGTCAATGCTACATATAATTGTCGGTGTGCAAAGACAGGGAAATAATTATATTTATACATATATAACGTAGGGAAAATAATAGGTATGATATTTACATTAACAAATAAATGTGCCACTCGAATATTAACAACTAGCAAAAATATATTGTGAATAGAATGCGTTCAGTATTAGCTAACTGACAAAACATATTTTCAAGTGGTCTAATTAAATTTCTCTGTCGGCCATCTTGCTTTCCTTACAGAACAACGTCTTTATTATAGAGAATAAGTAAAAGTATTGGCCAAAACAGTTCAATTTGAATACTAAAACCGTACCAGTTTCGTAAGTAAAATCTTCTCTTCCATTTTAAATCAGCCACGCTTGAGGGGAAGTAGAGGGAAAGATAAAGACTCTGTACCTTTGCTCAATGCATAGCATATGCTTACTGTAGTTTGCGTCCATGTCTCTGACTCTATGAACATAGCGTATCAAAAAATCGTTGGGTTGTTTTGATTGGAAGAAGGGTATCAAAAAATCGCTTGGTTGGGTTGGTTGAAAGAAGCGTTTACATTTACCAATTCAAAATGCCTGTTGTGTCATATCATAAGGAGATTATGGATTAGTTATAAACGATAAATTATTTGCTTACTCATTCCTTCCTCCACTAATCAGTCCTTTTTAGCTATCTTTGGTGCCCTCGCAGTAACCTGGCATTTCGTAGCCCAGCTACGGAGTATTGGCTCGTCTAGGGCTATGGCTTAAACGCGCCAAGTATCAAGGTATACAAGGCGCGCACCCAGGATTTCCTCTAGGGGGGGGGCTCAATTCTAAGAAAAATATTCCACCAAACATTTGGACAATTCAGGGTCTCCTCAACTAACTGAGTACCTACATATCTGGTTAATGCAAATTCTTAGAGTTTAAGGTTCTTCAGTCAGAAAATTTAGGGTTTTGGGGGTTAAGCCGGTCAGCTCCCCCCCCCCCCTAGTTGTGCGCCTGAGGTATACACTCTGTACCTTTGCTCAATGCATAGCATATGCTTACTGCAGTTTGTTGTCATGTGTCTGACTCTACGTACATTTTCCGATTATATTATCGTCAATTGACCTTCAAATAGACGGAAGAATAGCGTTATTCGCGTCGCACTTGTGTATAATCATGAAAATTATTGTTGCAACGTCAGTCTTTACACATATTAAGGTAAATAGTTATTATATATGGATTATTTGCTTATCTGGGTCTATGGCTTAAATACGCAAAGTATCAAGGTATACACTTTCTATCTTTGCTCAATGCATAGCTTACTGCAGTTTTTCGATCATGTGACTTTATGTGCATTTTTCGATTAAATTAGCGTCAATCAAGCCTTCAAACGGAAGGGAGAATAGCGTATCAAAAATCGTTGGGTTGTGTTTGCTGGAAGAAGGGTATAAAAAATTGTTGGGTTGGGTATGTTGAAAGAAGCGTTTCAAAACTAAGATTGGGTTGGTTGGAAGAAGGGTTTCAAAAATATCGTTTGGTTGGGTTTGAAGAATGGAATTTAAAAAACGTTTATGTTGCTTGGAGGACCTTCTTAACATAATACTCCTACACAGCTCTGATTTCGGAGCTATACGGGCAGCTAGTCCTAACATTAAACAAATAATTTTCACCAAAATTATTTCTAGATCCCTAGCCGAAAATTAAATTAAACATTTGGCCAGCAAAAAAAAGTATAGATATACTGCCTGAAGATTTTCGAAAGTGTGATAGACCAAATAAACGCTAGTATATTTTAAGGTCGGTTTATAAAAAAATTAACGCCAAATTAGCTTGAACTTAGACTTAACGTGATATTTCAATGCCTTAACGCCAATGGCCAACGTTCATGTCACAACTTAACTTAAAATCTGCCTTAAGTTACAGAAAAAATTAGCGTAGGATTCGGATGAGTTTGAATTAACGTGAAATTAACTTAAGAGCGCCTTTTAGTAGTCAGTTATTTCGCGGTTCCCTGTTGTCAGTTGTTCGCTTGTTAGTGGATTTGTGGGAAATCTGAGAAAAATTGTTCATGATCAGATATTTTCATATCCTTAAATAGACGGAATTGTCCTCGGCTGTCCCTGTCGCGATTAAAAGGCCCATCTTCTTTGGCGTTTTCTCACCAGAAGAGCTGGGGAGGCAATCAATAAAACTGCCGACACGCCATCAACGATGTCATCTTCCTTCAGTTGGTCCATTGTGCCGAAAACTCTTACGGTCCGCGATAATACGGTATGCTAATAGCCAATTACCTCAACATTCACCGCCAATTTAGATAAACGCATAGTATTTGTCATAGGTTCAACTAAAGAAAAACAGACGGCGTTAATCCACGCTAATTTTTATCATGAACACATTTAAGTTGTCAAGTTAATTTGAATTTAAGTTTCGCGTTAAGTTTTCCTTAATTTTTTTATAAACCGACCTTTACACGTCAAGATCGTTTTTTGGGAGAAGTGACAATGGCTGCAAAAAATGTCTCCGTCCACCCGCCGTCTCCCCTCCGACTGAATCCTTCCCCTTTCTCCCTCCTCGAGTCTTCAAACGAAACGAGATAGACAGATGCAGCCTCACACACACCCAACCAACCCGCCTCCCCTCTCGGAAGGAGAAAGTGCGGCTCCTGCCTCCGCGGAGGCCTCGTGAAAAGGTACCAAGAGAGAAGAGAGGAGAAGGGAGGAGAGGAGAAGGGGAGGAGAGGCGGAAGAGAGAGCACTAGGGCTGCCCTTTTGACGATTCCAAAACCGGAGATATGAGTAAAAAATTATATAAAGTATTTACTAGAAAAAATGCCCATGCGACAATGTATGGTTCTTCAATGATGTTACAACAATGTATAACATTGCATCGCACATCTGTTCTCGGTGGTTTGTGAAATCCAACGCGGAGTCCGAGTTGATCAAATTGTCTTCAAGATACGCAAACAAAAAGATTCATTGGAACGACTTATAGATGAGCGAAATTTAGAAGAAGTCATATTGTAATAATACGTGCCGCACTTTGTCACAAAGTCCGTCTCGTATTGATTTCACCCAGGATAATTGACATTTGAGGAAAAATGGCCGAAAAACGTCCCGTAACCGGAGACTGGTTATTAAAACCGGAGACCGAAGGTGAACTGCGAAAGCTCTAGAGAGCATCCGGAATGAGAGACAATCGATGGATCTAATACAGGCCATTTCCGACTTACGATGTTTCGACTTACGATAAACCCGGACTTACGACATTAATAATCGACACCTCGAAATCGACATCCGATATCGTACCCCAGACATTCGACATCCGATGCGCTCCGAGTCTACTTTCTTGTGCGTGTTTTCGGCCGATATTCAGATGGACGAGACGACTAGTAGGCATTGTAGATATTAATTTTTGATTGTTTTAGGTATAAAAATGTTTATTACACAATATATAAAACTCATTGGTTTTTAAACTATTAATTTATAGCCTAAATATGGCTTGGTACATATTTTTCCCAAGGTCCTGGAACGTATGTTAAGATTTATCGAGGTTCCTTACACTCTAATGCGACCAGGAAAATTGCATCGTAAGTCGAATATAGTAAGTCGAATATCAGTTCCCCGTTGACACATGTTATAAAATGAGATAAGGAACACTAAAAGGATTCCAAATATCTATCTTCATTTTAAAGTCCGATGATTATTCGTAAGTTCCGCTAATCAAAGTTCTGCTTTTCGGAATTCCAAGGAGGAGGAGGACAACCATCGTAAGGTAGAAAATTTTTTACGGATGAACGCGTTAGAAGCGAAGGCTCAGTCGGTCGCTTTCGAAAATTTCGGAAAATCCGTGAGTAGCGTCCAAAAGTTTTTTCTAGCGAACATCGCTCGAATACGTTTTCCCGTCCAATCGCCGCCACCAAATTGCAACAGTCTCTCCGATGGGGCCCTTCTTTCTAATGGCCCCACGCCACACTTTTCGCCTACCGTCTCCCGGCAATATTCACTCCCTCCCAACCCTCTCTCAAAGCGCCCTCCTACAGCATCATATTCGGACAACTCCATTCATCCATGCTCTCAATCTATGTACCTCCTCCTTCCCCCTCCCACCCTTCCTCCTCCTCCCCCCTCCCTTCCTCCTCCCCCCTCCCTTCCTCCTCCCTTCCTCCTTCCCTCTCCCTGCTTTCTCCCCTCTCTTCCTTCTATTCCTCCCACCTTATCCCTCTCCTCCCTTCTCCCCTCCTCAGCCCCTCTCCCCTCCCTTCCTCCATCCCCCTCCCTTCATTCTTCCCCCTCCCTTCCTCCTCCCTTCTGTCTTCCCTCTCCTCCCTTCTCCCCTACACCCCTCCTCCGCCCCTTCTCCCATTCTCCACCCCTTATCCCCTCCCTCCCACCTTCCCCCTCTCCCATAAATCCCCTCTACACCTCAAACACTCAATCTCCACTCCGACTACCCCTCCCCCTCTCTCGTCGCCTCCGCTTCCCTCTCGGCAAATAGAGAGTGTTTCCTCAACTAGGAGGTCGTTGCACCCGCCGGGATATGGGTCAGCCAAAATAATAGCGGAGAGGGAGAGGGAGAGAGGGAGATGGGAAGGAAAAGGCGGAAGTGGATGGGAGGGGGAAGGGAGAGGGGAGGAGGAGGGAGGGAGGGAGGGAGGGCAACTGGAGAGGGAAAGACCCTTGCAACCCTCGCCAATCCTTTAATTTTCTCTTCGAAACATTTTCAATTGCCATTTCGATCGGATTTTGAGCGAATAACTCATTCGCATCGCGAGCGCAGACGATCCAGAATGCGTTTCGACGCTTGCGATGCGAGAAATCGTTATTCGCGTGTACACGTCTGCACTGCTACGAGATGCAACGCACGCCTCGTTTCCATTCCCTTCCACACGAACGCTTCTTCCATAACGGCTGCGCTTTCCGAATTCTTAAACCTATGCTGTACACTTTTTTAAATTATCGGTAAATCCCAGGAGCGTTTAGAAATCGCTTCGATTCAAAGAGAGAATGGCAACACTTATATTACTCTCGTATATAAAAGCAAATAATAAAAAATATGCCATTCTATTCGGTTTCAGTGTCGATCAAAATGAACGTGGGACGTACGAAATGCAGTCGTATCTAAATTCATAGTTATGAACTCCTCCGCCGATGAAAAATAAAAGATTATTTTTTTAGTTTAACGACGCCTTGTCAGCAATAAGTATCTTCAAATATGCATTCGCAGTGGTCACTTTACGACATTTGGTTTCCAAGCATATTTTATCCAGGAAAAAATATTATCTTTAAAATTTTCTCTTATCAATAAAAAAAACTCTCCATGTTCGTGTAAATGGTTCGCGTGACAGACCGAATGACGCCGAGGATGACGCTGCTGTCGATAAGAGCGTCGCGACAAACATTTTCACTTAAATAAATGCTCCAGTTCGAAGCGTTGACAGTTTTTTGGGGCAAAAATATGCTCCTTATTTAATTCACGACAGTAGGTGATGGACATCGGGTGTTTGTCTTTATTCCTAATTGCCGCAAAATCGCGCTAATCTGTGGAATGATGCCTGCAGTAGAAAAATTACTGAAGTTATTCAATGGAGAGGACGAGAGGAGGAGGGGGAGAGGAGGGGAGAGGGAGTAAGGAGATGGAGAGGAGGAGGGGGAGAGGGAGAGGGGGAGAAGATGAGGGTGTGAGGAGGAGAAGAGAGAGAGGGGGAGAAGACGAGGGGAACAAGGAGATGGAGAGGAGGGGGAGAAGATGAGGGTGTGAGGAGGAGAGAGAGAGGAGGGGGGAGAGGAGGAAGGGCAGGAGAAGAGAGAGAGAGAGGTGTGAGAGATGTCCGTTTTTCCAACGCATGAGCCACGTCCAAAACGACAGAACATCACATTGGGCGAAACGCTTTTCTTGCCATTTTGCAGTTAATGCGGAAGAAGAGTTAAATGCCAGTTGGTTTTCACCACTTTCTCAGAGGCTCCAGTCTGTAACTTAAAAGCTTCACGTATCGATGGTTTCTTTCTAAAATCTTTATATATAATATATATAAAACATTGGACGTTAGCGCAATATTTGTTTCGACCGTCTACCTCTCATCGTTTCTTTTCGAGTTCAACGACTCTCCGTTTTCACTTTTCCAGTAGTGAAAGTCGGCCGTTGCACTTCCATTGCGGCAGGGCTGTGTATCCTAGCAACGTCTCATTCGACGCCATAGCCGGCGTGCACGTTGTGGAGGTCAGGGAACTAACGATTGGAGCAACGTTGCCAAGTCTAGCACAAGGAGTCAATGCCCACGATCGGGGCGCGTAGCGGTTGAGCCGCGCTACACGCCCATGCATTGCCGTGAAAAGGGATTTCGTGACGTAGGGCGGCAGAGGAAGGAGGTTTTGGGAGGGAGAGGGAGGGAAGGGGTCGGCTGCAACGCTATGAGGAAGAAGAGATCGGGGCAGCCGTAGCGCTGCATTTCCGGATGCGGGCGGCTGAGTAACCGATTCGCGCATCTCGATTAAGAGACTGCTGCGTATTTACCCTCGGTATCTCATATCGTTCTTATAAATACTTCTTACATAGAAGGTACTTCTAGAAAGGCCGTAGACATGAAATTTGACATTACGTTAAGTTACTGTATACTACAGAAGGAAAAAGCCTTTTAAATATGTATTCATTTTAGGGTTTTTTGCCGACCCCGTTGCTTCATTCCTATCCCTCATGGAAACCGGCAGTGTTTTTTAAAAATTAGTTCAGATTAAATAGGAAATCGAGAGATAAATAGGTCTCATAGCTAAGAGAACGCAGTTTATTTTTTTCGAAACTGTAATATATTGAAATCGATGCCAAGGTGACGTAAAATTTTGTTTTTAATCAGAAAAAAATGGACATTTTCAACAATGGAAAATATCGACTACTGGACAACGAGTACGAAAAAAATTAATTTCGCGTTTCGTAAAGTTTTTCGAGATATCGTTAACAGTTCTCAATTATTGAAGAAATTGAGCGAGACATCTGAAATATACTTTGTCGACAACTGCATTCCATAAGCTTCTATTACTAACGACCAAAAATTATAATGACGTCATACGTATTTCGCGTTTTTTTTAGCCGAATACATAATAAAACCCATGCACGATGACGCCGCATTACTAACACACAAAATATCCTAATTTTTTCACAAACCAAAGTGTTGCACATGGCTAGTTTATGGATTTTCGGGTATAAAAATGTTCATTCGGAGGTCAAACATCGGGTTTTATTATTATTTAAATTCGGATAAAATCGGGTTTAAATAAAAATACTTATTTAAAAATTTCGAATTTTATTTTAGCGTTAATAGTTCACATACAACAACGTCTGCAGGACCAATATTTCTTCGGTTATATTATTTCTTTAAGGCGTGTGCAAATGATGCAAATGGCTAAATGAACCCTCAAAATCACGCGTAGCCAGGAGAGGACCTCGAGGTGTTTGGAGCCCCGCCCGGCGAGAAATTACTTCAGCTTCAATAATTAATTATTGTTAAGCTAATTTCAAAACACACCGCTCCCCGTTTATAACGCCGTCGCTTGTGTCGCGGGTCTTCCTTCCTTCGCGTTTCTTGGAAAGTAAGTCCTATTTTGTTTTTGTTTAAGTAAGTAAAACCAAGGGAAAAGTTAGAGACTGTAAAGAAGTGATAAAATAAATTTCTTGTATTGATTTATATCGTTTCTCATTTTGTTTTTTTGTAGCAATTAAAGAAATTAAAAAAGTCGTATGTAAATATATGCTGTACCGAAAAATACGACCGTGTCTTCGGTTATAGCGCGGTTCTATTATAACGCGGGTCGCGGCTTCTCTCTCGATACCTCGCTTTATAACTGGGAAGCGGTGTATATTGTTAATTTATTCATTGTCCTGTAAAAATTACCGACAATGAAAAAAATAAAAGTGATACCATCAAGATTTCAGCCTGTCCAACGATATAAATAGGTATCCATCTCACTTGCATAGAATGCATAGATATGTAGTCAGAATAGCGCCCTCGAGACATTGGCACCCTGGGCAGTCGATCGGCTCGCCGATATCTCGACCCGACCATGTCCATACCAATGTTAATGCAAACGTTTAATTTACGATATCAGACCACTACGAATCCAAAACTTAGCAATATCTAAATCTTTGTTTATAGGATAAGGGGACTCTAATCAAAAGTCTGCGAGTTCAAATTTTATCTGATCATTCAAATTTCCATATACATATGCGCAAAAATTTGATGTGATCATTTGGATCTGGAACATGCTTAGATTTATTAAAAGATTCTAATACAGATGCCTTTCTCCAGAAAACTTCAATGGATATATAAAGATTTGTATTAACAGTAGCAATCCATTTCGAAAAAACAACCTCGGAAAACCCTGTTATAGCCTTAGCGATTGCTGTGGTGTTTTCATAACAGCGGCATACACCCCTGTTTATAGCTATTTCTATGAAAGTTTCATTTGCTTCTTTAAGCCTATGTAGACAGTGTGGTCAATTCGATGCAATTTTTTAGCAAGTTGCTATTGTAAATTAATCATTGATGCCTATATTTCTCCAAATACATGATTAAAGTGTATAGTTATTAATTTAGACTAAAAGATTCTATCACAGTATAAGTCCTCCTAACCGACATCTGCTCAATCGACTCCATGGATTAACCGACCTCCATCAGATACCCTCCCTAGAAGAAGAGTTAAATATAAGAAAGGACCAGTGGCGTAACTACCGGGGTGCAATGCACCCGGGCCCACTTCGCAGAGGGGAACCACTCAGTGGTGTAGCCGGGATTTGGGGACCGGTTTAGGTTTTTAGGGCCGCTTTTTTAGTAAACATAAAAGTCATCCAGAATAACCAATATCGTACGAAACGGAACTAATCCCAAGAAACGAAAATTGCGCAAAAGACAACAAGACGAAATTAAGAAATGTCAGAAAATAACACCTTTTGTAAAACCATCTTCAAATCACTAAGGACAGGGATTGGGCAGCGATGAAAGAATATTATCTGAATCAGAAACTCCACAACCAGTAGGGAATGAATTCGAAGGCCCTTTGGAACTGGATACATTAGATAAGTTAAGAAATTACGTTGAATTACCTGATGATACTCATTTACAATCTGCATGTCCCAAAGGCAAAGCCTTATACTCCAAAGATATGAGTGGAAATGAAAGACGAACGATTATTTTATGTGGACCAAATCAACCAAAAGGACCGTTTCCTAAAGATCCTAAACAGAATAACAGATCATTCAATGAATGTTATTATATTCAAATCACGCAAGCTGGGTTTCATATTAGAAGAGATTGGCTATGTTCTTCTAAAATCAAGCATTACGTTTACTGTCAATCTTGCTGGTTATTCTATAAGAAAGTTCCAAACAGTATGGCAAATGAAAGCAGAGATTGGCAACATTTAACTCGAAAAATTGAACGTCACGAAGAATCTTGTGATCACAAACAGTGCTGTGCAGTGCTGAGTTAGTGCCGTGAAGGAAAAACAATCTCTGATGAAATCGATCTCAAAATAAGACAAGAAGCCTCATACTGGAGAAGAATCCTTGATAGATTAATCAATGTTACGCTCACAGCATTGGGGAACTTGCCATTCCGTGGTCATCGAGATGATAAGAAGTCAGGAAAGAGATGAATTTTTCTATCAATTATAAAGCTATTAGCAAAGTATGACGACGTGTTGGATCAACTCTTAAACTCACCCCAAGGAAAAATAAAGTATTTATCGCAAAAAATTCAAAATGAAATAATTGAAATATTAGCAAATGCCGTTTTAGAAGAAAAAACATTTCTGAATGCATATCAGCAGTTTTTTATATATTGGTTCATACAACGCAAGATGTATAAAAAATCGATCAGTTGAGCATCATTGTCCGTTACGTAACAGTTGAGTACAATGAATACCACAAAGCCTCGGCGCTGAAAATTAACGAACACTTTATGGATTCGTTGCAATTGAAAATCATTCTGCAGAAGGACTGATGAACATAATTGTTTCAAAATTATAGGAGATTTTACAATTAGGTGGATTGGGGAAGCTTCGTGGGCAATCCGATGATGGGACATCTGTAATGAGTGGTGTTTACAATGGAGTACAAAAAAGAATACAGAATATTCAGCCAAACGCCCCATACATACATTGCGCAAATCATGATTTAAATCTGGTTTTAAAACACGCTACATCAGATATTGAAGAAATAAACGACTTTTTTGATGTAGTTGATTCAGTTTATGAATTTTTAGTGACAGCGTGATAAGATGGAATTTAATTAACAAAACAAATTCTGAGGAACCTCTAAAATCACTTAAACGTGTATGTGATACACGTTTTTCTTCTAAAAAAGACAGCTTGGAGGGTTTATGATACATATTTGTTGATGTAATGAAATCCTTAAATGTGTTAAAAATATTAAAAGTGTTAAGGAAATAGCAGACATTCTCCTGATTGATAAGTGAACTAGCTCCTAGTTTTCTAGCTGTATGCACCATATTCATGCTTTTCTTAACATTGCCAGTAAGGAAACTGAAAATAATAAAAAGTTATTTACGAAGTGCCATATCCGAAGAACGACTAAATAGCTAGTTCTTTCAATCGAGGAAGAAACAGCAAGAAAATTGGATACTTCCAAAATTGTAGAAGTTTTTGCTAAGGAAAAGGTCAGGAGAAAAAATATTTAAAGAATTTAAGTAAAACATTTTAATGTAACGCTGTATTTCTAAAAAATCATACAATATTTATGCTAAGCAAAATTTTTCATCTTCATGGAAAGGTTTTGTTTTAAAAGTTTTAATAAAGAGATTTCTGCTAATAAATATTAGAAATTTTGTTAAATTTCATAATTACAAAAACTTGTATATTATGATGTAATTTTGTATTTATGTAATGTTATAAAACATTTATAAAGGCGAATGTGTTCGTTTTTATTAAATTGTTTTGTTTTTAAATTCAATTAGAAGGTAATGTGCTAGGGACCCACTTTCTCAATTTTGCACCCGGGCCCATAAAAGGATAGTTACGCCACTGACTATACATATAGTCTCAATTTCGCTTTTAATAATAAAGTCGTTTGTCTGTCTGTCTTGAATTCCCGTCCCTTAATACTGTCTGACGCCCGCCAGTTGAGTTGCGTGCTTGCTCAGAGTCAGATGGGTGTTTTCTCTTAAAACGCGTTATCTGAATTGTTTGCGCCAGTAAAATTAATTATTTTTATTAATTATTATTAATCATTAACGAAATACGGGCGATAAAGGAAAGAGAGGTGTTTTTTCTATGAGAACTAAGTTAGATGCACTGGAAAGACTCGATAACGGTGACTCACTAAAAAAATGGTGGTGAATTGGATATGGGTGAGACCACCGAAAAGATTAGAAAAAATCGTAGAAATGAAGAAGATTGCTTCGCAAGTGTCATAAATTCACGATCCACTTTAAAGAAACAAAAATCGGAGATTTTGAATAGGTTTTGGCCCAACATCAAAAGATTTGCGGCGATTAATGTTTTACACCAAGTGACGGATGAGTTGAACGTTGGAAGAAACATCATGGTATTTATGTACCGAGTGTTAGTGGGGAGAAATTATCCGCTGATCACAGAATATGTAAGGTCATTTATCGAGAGAGAAAAACTGAGTGTAGAACACCTTTACAATATAGACGAAACAGGTGTAAATTATAAACTGTTACCTGAAAAAACACAGGCATAAAAGCAGCAGCATCAGGATAATAAAAATCCAAGGAAAGAATTACAGTAGCCTCTTGTAGCAATGCAGACAGAACTCACAAAATATCACTTTTTGCTGTTGGTAGTAACAGGGTCTTTAAAAATATAAATCGGTTGTTTTTACAAGTTTACTACCGCTCACAAAAATCAGCATCTGCAATGTTTTTTTGTGAATTTGTACCTTCCCTGAAGAAACACTTGAAGAGAAAAAAGTGACCTGTAAAGGCTATTCTTATTCTGGATAACGCTCATTCACATCCAAAGTGTGAGGAGCTTAAGGAAAGGGACATAAAGGCCACGTTTCTACCACACCCAACGTAACATCCTTAGTACAGCCTACGGATCGAGGCGTTCTAGAATGTTTACGGACGAGATACAGGCCTTGAATTCAGCTTTGGAAAAGATAGAAGATGAGAATATTGGTCTTTTAGATTCGTTGAAAGCCATCAACATCAATGATGTTGTTTGTATGATAGAATTAGCATTAGCTAAAACTCGGAGAAAACTTGGTCCCGAGGTTGACAATGCTTAGTCCTGAACTTCAAGAAGTTATCGAAGGCCAGTGTTTATTAAATTATCTCAAAAAAAATTGAAGATTCTGAAGATTTGCCTTAAAGAAGACTTAAAACGATGGATTAACGCTACAAAAATCATCCATTCTGTGATGAAAGCGGAAGGAAGTGAAGAGGCGAAGAGGAAGACGGTAAATGAAATCCAAAGCCAACAATTTCTCATTCACAGGTCGGAGACGCGCTAAATATGCCTTATATTGAACATCAGCCTGAACCACCAGTCAATGATGTGATTTTTCTGAAAAATTGGAGTAAGTACGCTGCGAAAAATCGCCTATCTTCGTCTAAAAAGCCGAAAATCAGTGATTTGATGTAAATATATATAGTGAAAGGCGTATGTGCATTTGTATATGTTTTAGGTGATAATAAAACACTTAAAGTGTCTGTTTATTTTTTCTTTATACAATGTATCACTTTCTGCGAAGTATCTAGTGTCCAAAATCAACTTTTATTAAAAATTGAATTTTTTTCATTTAATCAACAGCACATAAACTAGAAACTATTGAGAACATGGTGAACCGGAAAAGTGACGTTACAACAAACTTAAGCGATCACTGATCACAAAGCCGTGTTTCAAGGCATTCTACTTACCGCGTATATTAATATCATTTTCATCAGAAATCAATCCGCTGATAGCTCTGTCTTCAAATTACCGCTCGCAATCTTAAAGCATACGATCTCTCACCAAAAAATACACTTAATAATAATAATAACAGAAAGTACTGCCAGGCGAATTGCACAATTTGCGAATGAGCAAGGATGCAATGCTGCACGGAAAAAAAGGTTTGGCTGAAACAATCGAACACGTTTGATATGGACTTTTTGGATTAAATTAACGGCACATTCAATACAAATAACCATGCATTTGATAAATTATATTGAACTCTTCGGTTAGAGCATACTAAACATTTCGATAGTTCATTATTTAGCAGAAAACATTGAACTGTTCGATTAAGATAATGATACCAGTTCGATATTATCATGAGATTGATAATTTTCATCCAAGTTACGATTAATTTATCGAACAAATTGTCTTTTCGGTTAAAAATACCGAAAAACCTAATGTTTTGTTCGATAGGCGTTACTACATGATCAGTGAATTCTACCGAACAGTTCCATCCTTCTCTAAACGACATATCGAATCGATTCGATTTATTTCATCAAACATGGACAATCTACATACGTTGCTCAGCTCATGGGGTTTCCCCGAACTTACCGAGTCATTTTTAGGTAAGTAATTTTAGTTTTCTCTTAGAAATACTGCAGAAATATACATATAGCATTTCATCGACAACTTTAGGAGGTTTTACGACGCAAAGCATGTTTCAATAGAAGTGTATCGGTGTTCACCGCTACGATAGGTGTTTGGTAAATTTTGTATAGATTTCGTGTCTTAAATTCTATTTCTATTTTAATAATATGATTATAGAAATAAATTGGTGCCATTTTATGTGCAACTTAAGGATGTTTTACGAGACAAGGAAAGTTTACTTATGTTACGGGTTGGTGGTGGTACCTTACGTTGTGTCTGTTGAGAGTTCTCTAGTTAATTCTGTTTTCTGGATAGTATTGTCCACTGGTTAACGTTTTGAAGCATGGTATTTTATTGTGAAAGATTGTTTTATCTACGGAATTGTTAGTGTGAAGCGGAGTGGGCAATTAATATAAAAATCTTGATGATTTTATTTATACCTGACATTGACGTATTACTCTGTTTATTACCTGTTAAACGTTTCGTTATATAAAATAGATTGTGTGATCTGCCCTCAAAAAGTCTGATAAGATTTTTACTTTGTGTTTTTCACTGTTCTAAAGAAGTTTTAAGTAGGTGATAAACACTTAATAATTTCCTGTCGTACTAACTGTGCTTCTTTTGTTTCCGACATATTGATTTTTACGTTACTCACGATGTGTGATACTAATATGAATTGTGTTAAATGTCATCAATTATTACCGAAAGATGGTTTATTTGCTACATGTGGTGTTTGTACTAGTAAACCACGTTTAAATACTAAATGTGCTGGTATGGCAGAAAATACTTGGAAGTTAAAAACACAATTGGAGAAAAAAGAATGGAAGTGCAAGGACTGCCGTGTAAAAGAACTCTCTGAAGTTGATCCTGGTGAGCCAACGCTTGACCCTGGTGTGAATAACGATCTTGTAAGTACTATTAAGCAATTGGCAGCGGATATGAAACAGGTAAAGAAATCACTGAAGTATTTTAGTAATGACTATGATACTATTAAGAAAGACATTAGATCTATATTTGATGTGGTTAAGGAGTTTAAGGATACGATTGTACAGTTGAAAGAAGAAATTAAAGATAAAGATTGTATTATTGAGGACCTGTCAAACAGAGTTAATGTATTAGAACAAAAAGAACTAGAGAGATTGTTGGAATTGATGTTGACAATAAGTCATATAATGGTATTAAATAATGTGTTGTTGAATTACTGAATAAGGTTACAGATGATGAAACA
The DNA here is from genome assembly GCA_036926305.1 of Uropetala carovei. Taxonomy (NCBI): domain Eukaryota; kingdom Metazoa; phylum Arthropoda; class Insecta; order Odonata; family Petaluridae; genus Uropetala; species Uropetala carovei. The sequence goes on along the minus strand of JAXCHB010000141.1, from coordinate 14,938,469 downwards.
ACAGCTAATGAGATTGATGAAGTATTTGTCATCAAAAATAAAACTCTTAGAAAGTCTAAAATTATTGTAAGATTACAAGAAAAGGAAAATAAACAGCTGATTATGGGAAACAAAAAAAGACTATATAGACCAGAAATTAAACAAATCCGCAAGGGAAAGGTTTTCTTTAATGAACACATGACTGGGTTGTATAGATCTTTGTTTTGGAAAGCGAGAAATAAGGCTAAAGATTTACAATACAAATTCTGCTGGTTTAAAGCTGGAAAAATATTTGTGAAAAAAGATGAAAATAGTCAAGTTAAAATAGTTCTTAGTGAAAGGGACTTAAGTAAGATATTGTAGATTTTTGTTATTGATAATACTTCTCTTTTTATTTGTTCCTTTGTATTTTTGTTTAATTTCAATCTATTTGCTACATCCTTTATCCTCCTCTGGGCAATTACTTATCATGTACAAGTATGGTATTTAACAGAAAGCCATGTTTTTACATAAGCAAATGAAGTTTGGTTAAAATTTTCTTAATTTTTTTTGTGTTTTTTATTATAATTATTCTGTTTCACCTAATTTTTGAAGCACATTGATAGGTTCCATTAGTACTTTCTTTTTTTTTTATTTCCCCCCTTTTCGTGTGCCTATGCATCTCTAACTTTATGAATGACTTTGAAGAATGTGAGAAATACATTTAGGTAATGAGGAATCAGATTATCAGTTTTAGATATCTAAAATGATGCTTAATCTCCCTACTCACCATCTTAATACCCATAATAATAAATCATATCTTTTTTAGTCTCTTTCTCTGTACTTTTCTGTATCCTCCACAGATATTAATAACAAAATAATTTCTCTAGTATGACATCCATTTCTTGTGGAATAATGTTTTTGTAATATCCTTTGGAAAATGCTCTTTCAATGAAGTAACAAATATTTTTTCTGCTTATTGTATGATTATTTGTTTCATCTGAAATGTTTCACTTTCCACAGTTAATCTTCTTTCGGTTACATTTTCGGAATACATATATTTGCTTATTTATTACTTTTATTCCATTGTCCTACTGTAGCAATATTCATTAATTTTGTATGAATTAAATACATTTATGTATGAATTTCCTTGATTAAAAGCTTTCTATGTAATAGTGTGTATTATTTTTATGTGATCATCCCACACAATTTCTTAGGGAGAATATTAACCAACTGAAGTTTTGAAATTGTTTCATTATATTGTCGAAACTGATTATTTATTGAAGTGATTGTGGCAATAGATATCAGACCTGATATTTAAGGTACCTAGAATTTCAAAGACCGCATGCAAATTTGCACTGTTACAAAACATATTAAATACGTTCGAATGTTTCAACCAATAGTTCGGTAAAATAAACTGAAACGACTCAATTTTGTTCGATAAGTTTACTCGTACCAGTTCGATAGTTTTAATGAAATCACTCCTATTAAACAGGTTTGATAAAATGAATCAAGAAGTTTAATGTTCCATAAGAAGTGAACTTTTTGATAAAATTTATCAAAATATGATCATTGCAATCAAAAATTTTTTTCAGTGTGGGATTGCTCAAGTTGAGAACACTTGCGTTTACACGAAAGGAATGCGAAGCGTTGTCGCGTTAGATTAATCTAATTAGGACGAATGATATAGCCTCGCGAAATAACAGAATAGCCACCCGTAGCGAGATGGAAACGGTATTTAAAGAAATTAAATTTCGAATCAGAATCACATTGGATTAACAAACACACGGATGACTTCTTTTCGAATACGTTTTTCAAAGAAAGATAAGTTCGGCGAAATCATTCATGGAATGCGAACGGAACCGCAATTGAACAGACAAACGAGAAATGGTAGTTTCAAAGTATATTCGCTAAAAGCCACGGCGACTATGATGAGACTCAAAATGACGGAAAAGTGAATAACGACAACTCGAATTACGGAAATTGGCACGATACAGTCCGTTTCATGTTTTTACGGGTCACGCTTCTCTCAACTCTTTACTAGAATCACGTTACGCTGCATATGTTTATTAGATACAATGGGAAGTGATTAAATAATAAAAATGTCATCGTGAACAATCCTAACATTTTCTTGATTTTTCTGAAAATGGATTTTAAAACGACTTTCATATGGATCTAAATTTGAACACGAATTTGTCCTCGTACAATACGAACCACCGTTAACCATAGCTAATCATTCAATTCGTAATTCAGTTTTTTTGGATAAGCAATATATGGTCGAGAAAAGAAAATGGGTTCACTCGAATCTATGAATGTACATAATGTATAAGAACGCCAAACTGACACGTTTTTACATCACCACAATAGGATATACGACAGTGATTAATAATCAGTACATAAGTACGCGAAGTACGTTCGTGAGAGAGTCGAAAAAAAATATTGGCTGAGAAACTGCGAACGAGGAAAATATGACGATTCGCTCTAACAAAAGTACAGGTCGGGACGGTAAAGCCATTTAGGACATGGGGAGCGGTCCTCCTCAGCAAAAGCTAAGGAAGTAGAGAGTGAGAGGGGATATCAGTGCTCCCTCGCCCCCGCAAGCAACTACTCATCCCGACTACCTCCCCTCTCCTCCCACTCTCTATCTCTCCCTCCTACCTCCACCTCTCTATCTCTCCTCCTAAATCCAATTCACTACCTCCCTCCAACGACTCCCTCGGCTGACCCACTTCTCGCCCGAGAGTATTCCTATCGCCTTCCCCTCCCCACTCTACAAACGGTACCGCTATTTTCCCCTCTCCCTCGAGAGAAGGAAGCTGCGCCGAGATTTCCGTAGACCGCGTGCACGCACACGAAGAGTGCGTGTTGCGCGCACTACGTCACGAAGGGGGCGTGGCATCCACAGATGGCACTCGCTATGCGTTTCGTTTAGCGGTGGGGATGGAGATGAAAGGAACGGTGTGGAGGAGGGAGAAGGCCGAAGGGAGAGAGCAGGACGTCTCGTTTGCAGCCGAAGGAACGTCGGAAGCCATTTGCCGATGAGAGCGAAAACAGTGGAACGGGAGAGTGGCTACGAAGAGCGAATGGAGGATTGGAACGCTCATTTTCTCTCCTTCCCTCGTTCTCTACAAAACTGCGGCTGTGACGCAGAACGCAGTTGTTTTTGAAAAAAATTATGCTTTGGTCTAAACACCTTTCCGTACGTCAGTCTTAAAACCGTGTGATTTTATTCGTTAACTGCACATACCCATCTTTTTGCACAGATAAGCGTTAACATTTACATTTGGATATGGATTAACCTGGAAACATAGTACGTATACGTACGCTCACTGCTAAGAGTAGCCGTATCTCTCAAAATTAAACCATGGTGCAATAAAAATAAAATATTTCGATTGTTGTTTCCTGCGGACGTTTGTTCCTATAAAAAAATTGCAAAATACCGCCATTTGAACTGAATCAGATGGACACGTGAAACTGCTGCGTTTTTTAATAGTCTTTTAAAGATTTCTAAATGGGAAATTAATTAGTTAATGATTATAATGGCTGAACACGATCGATTTTTAAAGCAGAATGACAAGGAGGAAGGAAGGAGAGAACATAGACAACATGTGAAAACAATCTCTTTGTCAAAGAAAATATCGCAAATGCCGATGCTCTTTTATTAGCGTAATTCTCAAATCGATAACTAAATATCTCCACTACTTCATTACGCAATTACAGAATACCGGGATGGTTCATCGATCCTACAGAAAGGAAATCGCACTATCGGTTTGCCTACGGATCTCAGCGCGGCGAGAATCAACCTGTAGACAGCGGAACTTCGACCGGAAGCTGAGGTGGGAAAGCGAATCCGAAAAGAAAACAAATGGAACGCATCGGATTCACTATTCTGGGGACAAAGGGTGGTCGCCTGCCATGTAAAACTCATCAGTGGCATCGAAAGAAAAATCGGAGCGATATAGATTCGAGCGACAAACATTGTGAAGAAGAGGCGACACGACGACACACGGAGAGAAAACGAACTAGAGAGAGAGTAATTAGTGTACGAGTAAATAAAAGGATCAGCACTCATCAGAGTGAGGATGGCAAAGATGAGAGAGAAAGTGGAGAGAGGAAGAGCGAAATGGGGAGGAAAGTAGGAAGAAAGAGAGGAAACCGTCGGTATGTCTTTACTTTCTCATACGAAGTATCGAGAAAGTATTGTTTTCGCGAAAAAATTCGACCTCGAGATTTTTACGGAAATATACGTTTTAGGTGTCGCTGAATCCGAAAAAGCGGTTTTCGGAATGCCGTCTGTCTGTCTGTCTGTTACTGGCTCTGGAGCCTAAACGGTAGAACGAAAATGAATGAAATCTCGTACTTAGGCATTTTATCATACTGAGCAGAGTATACCTAGAAATGGTTGACATTGATCAATAATTAAGAGTAGTTTATTCTACGCATTTTTAACAACAATCCGATTTTCTCGAAAACGGCTCTAACGATTTTGATCAAATTTCGTACAGTTATTTGAGTTTACGTCTTCAATAATACTGTATAGTTCATATTTCTCAAAAAATGAATATAAGGCTAGTTTATTCTAGGCAACTTTAACAGTAACTGGATTTTCTCAATAACGGCTTTAACGATTTTAATCAAATTTCGTACAGTTACTTGAGTATACATCTACAATAATTCTAGGTATTTCATTTTTCTCAACGAATGAATATAAGGCTAGTTTATTCTTGGGCAACTTTAACAAAGTTGGATTTTCTAAAAACAGGCTCACACGATTTTCATTTTCTAAAGATAACTAAACGACGCATTAGTACGTATATGAGAAGGTTTGTACAATGTATGTTGTACCTACCGATTTTTTTTACAATATATAAACTTTTAATTGTAGTCGAGAGAGAGAGAAGAGAGAAAAGTGCAATCTCGTCGTAAAAGGGGCGGCATTGCCGGGGGCGAGGGAGGGAGGGGGGCGGTCGAGCGCGAAGCAAAGGAGGAAGGGGCTGGAAAGTAGTGGAGGGGGAAATGGTGGGAGGGGCAAAGTTGGTGGGGTGAGGGTAGGTAACGCACGGCCTCAAAGGGGTGGAATGTATCTGGACGGGGGCAGAAGGGGGAGAAGAGACGAGGCACGAGTGGCGGGGGGGGGGGAAATGGGAGGAGGGGCGAAGCTAAGGGGGGCAGAGAGATAGGCTCAAGGGGTGCGAGGAGAATTCCTCGGTCTATCTGTCGTTGTCCTAGGTCGTGCAGTCTTACACCCCTTAGTGAGACCAGACGGAAGGAGTGCCAACTTCTGGGTTATTAAATGCTTGCATTTCGCGGTCGCTTTCTATCTGGACCATCGAGTGCTAAGTTCTCTAAAAGCCATTCGAACACAGAAGCGAAGGGTCAAAAGAGAGAGAGGGGGTGGGGAGATGGGATTGAGGGATTATAGTGTACTTCTCTGTCGTTAAGCATGAGGAATCCTCGAAACTAATTCAAATGATGGCAAACTTCGACGACCGCGTGTGATCGTTAAGCTTATTATGTATTTCTAGACCAGCGTAGACCGGTAATTTCGAGTCGCAATTCGTACAAAGGCACACTCGTGAATTTCGCAGAACTCGCAAGCTTTCTAGTTCCCTATAGAAAAGCATTAATATTTTTAAGCCGCTAAATTAACATGCTTCCAATATGATAAACACGTTTCCTCATAGTATTCCGCAAATTGATCTCACTAATCTAAAAGCTTCCCAGAAATAGACAGCGACCATTGGCGCATAACCACAGACTTATTCGCATTAATTGGACGGCTCTCCGAACAAGAGATGAAATCGAACATAACTCTCAATCGTTTCCTGATTAATCCTTCCGTCGCAAAGAATCCTACAACTCTTTTCGCTGCTTTACAAAATTCTTAGAACACCTTTATACAGAATTTATTTCCATTAACACTATCCGCAATTGCAAACGCCAGAGGATGCCAAAAACTCTTGCTTCCGTGCCATCCAACCGTTTAAAAATACATTTCATTATTAATGCTATCTAATTTAAGAAGTAATATTACTTCCTTTCACGAATATGTAATCATTTGTATCTCTATAAACTGATTCTTCTTCGTTTTTGGCACTTTATGCAGCTGATACGGTGTTTTGTTATCTTTTCATCCTTTGTTTATTTGTTATGCTTATTTAAAAGGTATGTTAACGCTTGCTATGTTTTCTTAGTATTATTCTCAAACTTTTAATTTTATTTAATTACATTTCGAGGGTTTTCCACACCCCTATCCTTGTGTGGGTATTTTCCTGCAGTGGGGTATTTTCTAAGGTGTATTTAACTTGTTTCACCTTAGTTTCTCCAATCAAATATTCTTCCCAGTGCCGGACATACGCATAAGCTATAGCTTATAATATGAGGGACCTCAAAAACAAGAAAAATTAATGAAAATTCTCCTGATGTGCAAACACTAACCATTTTAGCTTTACACCGTCGTCTTTGTATATAACAATGCTAGTATAATGCTTTAATTCATTTCAGTTTCATATTTATATTTTCAATAGTCCCATCAGTCAGAATAAAAAATATATTTCTAATTCTTGGGGCCTCTTAAACTTGACATAACTTAGGGCCTCAGAAATTCAAAGTCCGGATCAATTCCTCTTGCATTTCCATATGTATTCTATAGCGTATGCTAAACTTATTTTATTACTATGGGGCAAGCCCACTGTTCGCTGGCGCTCGCCAACCCTCCCACCCCTCCCTCTCTCCTCCCCCCCTCCTCCCCCCCCTCTCCCTTCGCTCGCTGTTTCTTCGTTGCTACCGTGTATGTATTGGTTTTAGATTAGGTTACGGGAATATGTTTTGAATATGAGTTTAATGAATAAATTTTATAAGGAATGTATGTTTGGTTTTTAATAACAAATAAAGAAAATTGGTTGAATAACTCGATAAAAAATAAACTTAGAGGTGTGAAATTCCCGGAGATTAAAAATGGCCGAGAGAGAGACAACCAGAAATAGGATTTCAGTAATATAGATAAACAATATAAATAACATGAATACTGCATTCGATTTATTTGCATTAAATTCATATCTTCGGTCATTTCGAGCAAGGTTTAATCTTATTTTCGATCTTTAAGCCTTTTTTTAAAGTGCACATGCACGGAAATTACCGAGGACAACAATACCGGTTACCATGGAATCTTATTATTGAAATGTCAAAAAATTTACCAAAACTCGAGTATAAATTCAAAATATGAGCGAATTCGAATGAGACTGAGTATTCGACAATAAGAATAAGAATTCTCATTCATTTTGGTCTGTTTTAGCTCAAATTTCGTGTCGATAACTTAATTTTAAGATATTTTAAAGAGTAAAAGAATGAAAGCCTTCAAACCAAAAAGGTGATTTTTACGGGTTATCTTATGGGATAAGACATTCATCCTCTGGAGTCGAACCCGTGACCCTTTTCGAAATTTTTTAAGCCATAACGTAAAGATTCATCAACACTGAAATCCTGAGAAATTTCAGGCTTCTAAGTTTATTTCTAATCGAGTTATTCACAAAATTACAGCGTTACGTACCATGATGACCATTACGATTTCATAATGTAGAGAGAGACTTGCACACTACAAAGGTTTACACGGAAGAAGAGACTTAATAGTCCAAATCTCGCCCTAGTAAAGATCTATCTCTTCTTCCCGCTCTCTCTAAATTCGATTACACCGCTCATTAGCGCCCTCTTTCGGTTTAAAGGCTCCTATTTGGCGCTCCTCGAAATTTTCACCACGGCGGGAGAGCTGACGGGATAACACATTTCCAAACGACGTAAACCCAGGTGAGGGAGACTCCTCCTCACACCAATTCCACCCCTTCCGCCCCTTTTTCATACGCCCCTCTCTCTCTCTCCTTCCTTCGCTTTCATCAGCAGCTCCACATTCGAAACGACTGCCCAAACGGACACAAACGAGCGAAGAGAGAAATGAGAACAAACCACTTTCACTCTCCGTTTCGTTCCTTCATCGCCCTTTCTCTCTCCTTCTTCCTCTACACTTTCCTCTTTCCCTCCCTCTCTTTCCTCCCTCTCTTCTCGCTTCTCTCCTACGTCCGTTCCTTTTATCGTAATTTCCGCCGCTAACTTTTGGAATGAGGAAGCGCTCTCTCGCCAAACATAATCTACGGCGTGTGTCTGGCACTATGCCTAAGAATACGCTACCATTCACTCCGAGGGGAATAGAGAGGGACGCTCACGGAAGGAGCATTTCAGACCCAAACCCGTCTCCCCCCTCCCCTCCCCTCAACCCCCCACTCCCCCCATTCCTCTCTTTGACCATCCCAACATTTTGCCTTCTTCTAAATTGGGTTTTCACTAAACAATCACCAGCAATTCAACCATCGCCAACGTGATTGCCTATTCAATACGGTTAAATATCGCTATTAAGTAATTCACATTAATGCTCTTCTCAGATACACGTACTTTTTAAAGTCTGTTCGAATATATTATATGCCGAAAGTGTAGAACTATTTCAGTAAAACGTGATTAAATTTAGCATTTTCCATCATCACTCTCTCTATATAACAAGCGCAATATGCGTGACGCTACGCTCGACGCTATCGCTATCGATTTTTCATTAAAATACCTAAATATGAACCGATTTTCTTCGTTTTTACTTTATTCGACGTCTAAAACTGTTACACGGCCGAAAATTTCAGAAATTTTGTGGATTTTTCGTACTCTTTCCTAGAGTTGCCAATGCGACCCTCATTGTTGCCTCCGATTCAATTAGCGTAATTTAAGCCTTCAAATTGACGAAAAATTACGTTTTTCGCTTCGAAATTTTATCGATGTAAAAACGTCAACTGAATCTTCTTTCATCATATAGATACTAAAATATTATCTTTTTTGTAGGTAAAATGATTATATTCTAAATATTTAGCACTTTTTTAATAAATAAAGAGCTTAGGTATTCGGTTCATATGTATGTCTGTCTGACCGTGTACAAAATAACTTAAAAATTACGTAAGCTACCAACACAAAATTTTCAGGATATATAGTTCTACATTTGGAATAGATAATGACTAAATTTGGGGTCCGTCTGTCTGCCCATTTTCATTTTAACAGGATATTAGAAAACCCCTTACGAACTAATTATACGAGTCTATTGTGGCTTTCGTATTGTTGCCGTATTTACAGTAACGAATGTAAATAAACAAGTCTGCTGTTAAGCGAAAGTATTTGGAATTACATAGTTCTATAATTTTATTTTATGAAATATTTTGTCGTTGTTATTTAATGCCAATTGTTTTTGAAGAAACGTGATATGCTGCTTAACATTGTAATGGTAAAATACATTGCTGTGAGATTAGTTAATTAATTTTTCGAAACAAAAGTGTAATTACTTAGGTCTAAATATGTATTTACATAATTAATGTATTGAATATTATTAAAGATGAAAAATTTTCAAGATAGGTTGGTCTGCAGGGGAATGTTCTTATTTTAGTCTTCTTAAAAAAAAGGGTCTTATTTAATTTGCTCTGCAATTCTTCCCTCATTTGTGAATGTTTATTAACGCAAATAGTCCCACGCATCTCGTTTACATTTACCAGAGTCAGTGTTGAATCATCCAATCAAATATACGTTGTCTTTCCAATGGTTTCTTGCTTATACAAGACATCAAAGTCAACATTTCAGAGAGCTACAAATAAGGAAAAGTAAGAAAAATGACACAAGAAATTTTGTTTAAAGTACTTTTGGAAAATTAACGACAAACGCATGCATATTCATTGCAAAATGATAATCCCTCTATATCGAGCGAAACGGGGGTTGGGGTGAGCGTAGCTAAGCGGAGCACCTTAATTACACATAAATTTAATTTGTCTCTACACCACCTTTGTTACTTAAAACCAATTAAATAATTTGTTACTGATTAACGCTGTGATAGATAGAGCAAAAAGGCATGGAAAGATTTTGGGTAATTAAAAGTCTATTTTTTTAATAGAGCAGAAAAGAACTGACTTAAATAAAAATGGTGTGGCACAATATGACAACTGTTGTTATATCTTTCACATAATATACTTTCAGAAAAGAGAAATGCATTTTCCACTGGCATATGTTATAAAGAGATTACACTGCGTACGGATTAGTTGTTGTTTTGGCTCGAGCCACATTCTTTCTCTCATTCCAGTCCAATTTCATTCTCATGCACTCCGCCAACTCAAATTTCCTAAACGGTAGTTCGCGAACCCTTTGAGAGTTAGCGAAATGTTTAAACAAATATTCGTAATACAATAATTAATATTTATGTAGTTCTATTTTAAAGGAATACATACATATGTTAGTGCATATCAAACGATGTACATATTACAGGCAAAATACATACTCTCTTGCCTCTTCATAAGATTAATAATATTATTAGAAATAAAGTAATGCAATGTGTACATTGACTATTTTAGGTTATTTTGCAATTAAAAGTTAACATAGCAACATTTTTATGCAAAGAAATTTGAAATTGTCAGTGCTCATTTAAAGCAATAAAATGTAAAAAAGCAACACATTTATGCAACTGCAGTCCTGCTGATGTCGTCAAATAGTTTGCGGTCTCTTAATATTCGCATAATAACGAAATCTTAAATGCTAGAAGAATAATTTATCAACAGAGAAATATAAGGATCGAAAATTACGAAGTTTAAACGGAAATGCATCTAAGCTACATTTAAAAATTGAAGCTAAATTAGAAAAAGACTATTTAATTATGCACATGATGGATTTCCCTGTTTTAATGAAATGCTTTAATATATAATTGAGTCCAATAAGAGGACTTGATCATTTGACCGACGTCATTAAGCTAATGAATAGTAAGTAATCTTTTATTTATTTATATTGTGTGACATATATATTATATATGTCACACAATACAATATATACCGTCCGTCCCACCCTGTATCTCAAAAGCCGTTCGTCGTAGAGATATGCGTTTTGTTTCTACAAGCTAGGAAGGCCCCTAGAAACTATTCTCATTTTCATAAAGTCCCGGGTTCAAATACAGGAGACAATTATATTTTCCCATAAGTTTACACGGGATTTTCGATTTTTCAGAGTGCAAGGTTTTTTTCCTTCATTCATTAAAACAGGTAAATGTGGACCGATTTTCTTCGTTTTTCCTTTATTCGACGGCTAAAACTCTAGACTATCTTATTATTGCGATCTTTATATGTTACATGGTCAAATCTTTCAGAAATACGCAATTGTTTTCGAAATTTTACGGATATTTCGAACTCTTTCCGGACGTTGTCAAGGCGACCGTCATTGTTGCCTCCGATTCAATTAATGCCAATTAAACCTTCAAATAGGTGAAAGAATAGCGTTATTCGCTTCGCACTTTGTCTAAGCATCGAAATTATTCCTGTAGCAATGTCAGCATTTATACATAGCAACAAATATTTACGGATAAATATTCAGTTAACTGCATATGGGAAGCGATTCTAACGATTCAATCAAAGCAGTTGAATCTTCCTATCATCGTTTGAATGCTGGAATCTTATCTCTTTGTAAGTAGAACCATTATATTATACATTCATAATGTTTATTAACGCAAATAGGCTCAGGCATAAATTTAAAATTAAATGAGAATTGGGACACAGGTTATTTTTTTAAACACATTACATGGTTGTCTTCTCTTCATTGATATTCGACATAAACGGATGCATTGATTGTTATATAAAAAAGAAAGGACATATATTTGAATAAAAAGAAAAACAAAAGTTCGCGATCAATTACTGTGTAAGGAAATGCATTTTTAGAGTTAAATGTGAATTATTGAGATCAACTTATTTTACTTACTTCATCATTTTTAATAAATCAACTGAAAATTCACCGGGCAAAGATTTCGAAGGATCAGCTAGTATTTATTATATTTTAACGCGTCATAAGACGGTTCGGAATGTTAAAAAGAAACCTTTTCCCGAAAATTTTTAAATGCGTCACAAAGCCTTCTCCGAAAATACTTCAAACGTATAACTGCTCTAAAACTTTTGAGACAGCCAACTCGTCAATACGACAAACGGAAATTGATTTCCTTTTTTTAATACAATTTGACTCTTGTGTTTTTTTATCAAACAAATGAATTGCAGCAGAGCGAAAATTCCGAGCACGAACGTAACTAAACAGAACAATTTAAATTCAATTACTTCTGCTCCACTAAATTGAGAAATATCACAGAAATGTAGACAATTTTATGGAAAGCAATTTGTAAACAAAATGTTGCCTGGGTCAACAAGTAACAATTTGGTTTTTTTATTGGTAAGTTAATCGAATATACTTGTATTAATATTTTAATTTTCAATTTGAGTGTAAATATGATTTGCATTTTAAATATTTTGTATTATAAAACTTACTACTTACAACTACTAATTTTACAGTAAATATCGTATCAGGGCGAGTGTGATTGGTGAAATTCGAAAACCAACGAAAACGCTCCAAATGCGTGAGTAACAAAATTGGGCTTTTATATGGGTAATGAATAAAATGTCGCATCACAAGGTGCTATCAGAACATGTTTTTAGGAGGGAGTTAGCGACAAAGAAAATATTAATCAAGACGTTCACGATGTGAAAAAATAGGGATTCACTTCCATTCCACCCACTCCTCATCCCCTTCCCTCTCCTCTTAATCTCCCTACGCTCATCCTTCCTCCATTTCCCCCTCCTCTCCCGATCCGCTGTGCGCTTAGGCGTTAAAGATAAATTACTTTATAAAACTACACAAAAGAATTTTTCATTACTAAAATTCAATAACATCAAATAATGCAACATAACAAAAGTAGGATTATATTATATGTTGATATAAACTGTCGTTGCATGGAGAAATGTGTATTTTAAAGCCACCTAGTTCGTACCAGAAAGCTTTCCTCACTGAACCGTTGCTATTAACTTTCTATCCGTTCACTGACTTTCTCTCTCATTGCGAAAACAGAAACAAACGGTTATTACGCGTTCGCTCGAGCCTAGAATTGCGCAAAAGGAACAAAAATAATTTTAAGGCTAAAACGATTTTTTTACCTTATGCGCGCTCTAAATAAATCAATTCGAAAACTCCAAAATGAAAAAAAAATTAAAATTTTATTTTAATTCGTATTTTCCCACAAAAATCACGTCTAAGATCCGTACAGTTGTCAAAAACAATTGATTGTTTCTTATTTTATTTTCAATTAACAATTTCATAAGAACATGCATAGCTATGCGGCATCGAAAATATCGGCCGTCGGTCATTAGATCATATTTTGTTGGATTTTCTAAATTCTATTATACGATGGCCAGGGAAATATTAACGGCTATGTTGGTATTTATGCAAAAGGGATGTCGGCGGCACTGATACTGTTGGCTGCACTGCGTAGTATACTCGGGAAGACCTGTTGCTTTTCTTAGCTTATAAGGTGCTGTCTATTTTGTAGCTGCGGTCACGGGCTGCAAATGGTTCTCATTTCAGCTTTTGTGGTCAGTAAAAGAGAAAAAATAATCGAAATTCGCTGAATAATGCCATTAAAATATGGTGACTGTATGAATCTGCGAAAATAATACATACGTACTGTTAAATAAAGGTCGGGCGAGTGTCGTTCGTGAACAGCTCTGTGGACGCCCGTCGACGATGATCAATGATGACATCATTACGAAGGTCAAGGAAACGATACCAGGGAAATTGGATTACATTCGACGAAATTACGGCTGAACCGTGCAACAATTATGGTTCTTTATATATTTTCGCCCACTACAAACACGAAATCCGCTGGTTTTGCGCCAGATGAATACCGGATCAAGCCACGGAAGTGCAAAATAGTGTTCGTCTTGGTATCACTAAAGAGCACGTGCTAAAAAGGAGGTGCGTTTTTAAACCGTACATTTACGTGAGATTACGCTTGGATCCTTCGTTATGAAACGGATTAAGGGAGAAAGCACGAAATGGAAGTAAACAAGCCATCCATCAGAAGTAGGCAAATTAATACTAACGTAGTTTTGGAATTCTATAGGAACTATTCACTTTCTTTTTCAAGAAAAATAAACAACCGCGCTGGATATTGATGAAAGTTGCGTGAGTGTTTAAAAGGCTTTTATGAAGATTTCTATTTGCTACCCGATGACGCTCGCCCTAACGTTCTTGCTCGATTTTTAAGTTCTCAAACATCCAACATATTGTCCAGGCCTCATCCCGTCGAATTTAAATCTCTTTGGAAACATTTTTTAAAGGGACGTAAATCTCCCAACTAAGTCAAAAAAGCGGTGAGCCCAAAAGAAAACTTTTCTCTGACTGCATCAAGAAGGTCGTGTATCGCTGAAACAAGTGCATTCAAAGGCTGACATGGAATTTGTTTAAATTTCGGTGTAAATGACTTATTAAATATTACTATTGAATTGGCATTACTTTTATATTAACCCTCGTGATATATATATATATACATATATCTCATCATCATAATCATAAGCCTTTTTCAGTCCACTGACGGATGAAGGCTTCCCCAGACTCTTCCAGTTTTCCCTGTCAGCTGCCTCCCTCCTCCAAGTTTGCACCAAGGACTTAACAAGCTCTCTGTCCCACCTCTCTTTCGGTCTTCTTTTCGGTCTCTTGATGTTTCTTGGGATCCATTCGATGACACTGGACGTCCAACGCTGATCATTTCTTCTAGCAATGTGGCCCGCCCACTGCCATTTTAGCACCTTCGCTCTTCTAATCACGTCACAGACTCCCGTCTTCTTTCTTACCCAGTCGTTCCTCTTGCGGTCTCTTCGGGTGATCCCTAACATGCATCTCTCCATGCTCCTCTGTGTTGTTTGCAGGCGTTGTATCATTCTGGCATTCATGGTCCATGTTCCACAACCATATGTCAGAACAGGCAGAACACATTGGTCATACAGTCTCCTTTTTAGGAAGACTGGAATATCTGATTTAAAGATGTTCGCATTCTTGCCAAAAGTACCCCATGCCATCTTCACTCTCCGGTTGATTTCTCCAAGAAGCGAACCATCAGTAGTGATGAGTTGACCCAAGTAAACATAGCTGGTTACTTCTCCGAGTTCTGCTACTTTGGTATGTATCTTCTAAGATTTTGTGAAGGAGTTGTAGATAACCTTTGTTTTATTAAGATTCATCTTAAGTCCAGCTTCTCGGCATGTTTGCTCAAGCTCTTCAGTTCTTCTAAGGAGCTCTTCTGGGCTCCCTGCAAAGCGAAGGTGACTCAGATGTTCTCCATTTACCCTTATGCCTTTTTCCTCCCAGTCTAGCGTTTTGAATACTTCCTGTAGGGCTGCTGTAAATAACTTAGGGGACATGTATCTCCTTGTCTCACTCCCATTTCGGCCTTAAAGGCACTCGTCTCTTCATGCAGCTGGACAGATATTGTCGAATTTTCGTAGATATTCTCGATCAAGGTTATGTACGTTTCTTCTACTCCTTGTCTCTTTAGTGCACGTAACACCGACGAAGTTCGGACAGTGTCGAATGCTTTCTTGTAGTCGATGAAGCACATATATAGAGGTAATTCGTACACGTTAGTCCGACTGATTACCTCTCTCACGACTTGGATGTGGTCCATCGTGTTCTACTCACTGCGAAATCCAGCTTGATCTCCGGGTTGGGCAGAATCAAGATGGTTTTGAAGGCGCATAGTGAGTATTTTGGTGAATATTTTGTAGACTGTTGGGAGTAGGCTGATCGGTCTGTCGTTATTCAAGTCTTTTTTGGAACCTTTCTTGTGCAGAAGGATAATACATGCGTGGTTCCATGTTTCTGGTATTTTTTCTTCCTCAGACAGGAATTAAAAATCTTAGCGAGAATTGTTTCCGTATGATTACCCATTGCTTTGAATAATTCCGCTGTGATACCATCCATTCCAGATGCTTTTCCATTCTTCATACTTCTGATTGCCTGTCTCACCTCTTCCGGAAGGATATCTGGGACCTCTTCGGTGGGCATGTTTCCATCATCATGTACTTCATCATTTCCTAGAGGATCCTCATACAGCTTGGTGTAAAATTCTTGTACCCGTTTCAGGATTAGTTTCCTACTATGGGTTATGGAGCCGTCTTCTAGCATCAAGGCCACCAGCTGTCTCTTTCCGATCGAGAGATGTTGCTTCATTTTCTTGTAACTTCTGTTGTTTTCTACGGGTTTCTCGATTAGCTCATAATTATATTTTTTCACATCTTCCTTGATATATATATATATATATATATATATATATATATATATATATATATATATATATATAAGCGATGTAATAAGCGATAATTGCGAACTTCAATGGAAATATACAACATAGCTGATTCTACGTCTTCATTCCCTCGGCCCTATCACACTGTGGCCTCCTCTCATTCGATAATGAATAAAATTATGGAATTACATTAAATCTAAAAATTTTAAATATTGATGTTATAGTTGCGGACGTGTAAACTGCGGCCCGCTAAACTTTGATAAAGATTGATGTTTAATACCGATAATTTTAAAGATTTCAATTACAACTGCTACCATGAAAGCTTTTGTACCGAAGGTTTAACGCTAACAATTGTATAGACTTGATTTTCATTGTTAAAATCATATAAGTACGTATTATCGCTAGAGTGAGTTTCTATGTAAACTCTCGTCCGACTCGCCGAGGTACTCATGACTTATATTACGGTTCGCCAAAGCTCTCATGCTTACGAATGCGGCCCGCCGCGTAAAAGGTTGCACACTCCTGCCATATATATATATACATATATATATATATATATATATATATATATATATATATATGCATACTGGTATACATGTACATGTACGGATCAGTATGCCATACCAGTGGTGCCCAACCTACGGCCCGCGGGCCAGATGCGGCAAGTGAAGGATTTTTGTGCGGCCAACGAAGCCATGATGAAAAAGCACTCCGAAAAACTGGACACACAAATTCGTAAATTTATATGAAAATTTTATAATAAATCTTTTAATATTGAAATGTTAACCATAAAAATCTGATGTGGCCAACACATGGCTTTCTCCATATTTGGGATATAGATATTGAAATTATTACGAATAGCATTATAAGGCAAAATTATTATTTCGTATCGTAAAAGAATACAGTCGTCCTTATTGCCGTAAATTACGTATATTTTGAATATGTTTACAGAATTCACCGCTACATGGTGCTGGCCCTGTATACTGAATATTACGAAAAAGTTGAATATCTTCGAAATGGATAGTTCTACGAAAATTTGTTTCAAATAAAACCTGTAAGAAATATTATTCTCTATAACTCTGGCCTTCACGAAGATTACCAATAACGACGTTTTTAAGATATTTGACGGAAACCGAAAAAACCGATTATTTATAATTAATTCCTAAATAATAACTGCTATGGAATATTGTTTCAAATGAAAGTTGTAGGAAATTACATTCTCTATAACCTCTGCATAGAATTGTATATACAATGATGTTTTAACGGAGATATATGTCGCCAGAACCGAATCGTGTTTCGAATAAACCTCGACTTCCAGTTAACCGGTATTATCCAAAAACTAATCAGCTCTTCGTGCTAAAATCAAAGTGTTATATTTGAAATTTGGTTATGATATGACAAGTACTTTTCGAGTTATAGCGTCCACAATCACATACACACATACATCATTCCGAAAATCTGATGTGGCCAACACATGACTTTCTCCATATGTATTTGGGGTATAGATATTTAAATTATTATGAATAGCAATATAAGGCAAAATTATTATTTCCTTTCGTAAAAGAATACAGTCTTCCTTATTGCCGTAAATTAGGTATATTTTGAATGTTCTCATAATCCACCGCTACATGGTGGAGGCGCTGTATACTGAAAATTAAGAAAAGGCAAAATATCTCCGAAATGGATGGTTCTACGAAAATTTATTTCAAACAAAACTTGGAAGAAATATTATTCTCTATAACTTTGGTCCTCACGAAGATTACCAATAACGATGTTTTTAAGGAGAAAACCGAAAAACCGGTTATTTATAAATAATAGCGCCGCGAAGCTCTACTGTATATGGAGAAAGTAAAAACATTATTTTGACACGATTTTCGCTTGTATAGCAGCTCCGAATATCCAGGTAACTTCCGATTTAAACTCTAATCCGGCCCGCCGAAGAATTCGCAACCATTAATGTGGCCCGCCATGTAGAAAAGGTAGGGCACCACTGTGCTTTACTATAGTACATACATATACTGATCCGTCCTTGGGATAATGGCTTTTCCCGGCAGCCCCTTAAAAACATTATGATGCTACCGCAGAGTGCAGGCAAGACGATCGGGTTGCATAACCTTCAGGACCGCGCGGCCTGGGATATTTGGCGATTTCCCAAGAAACGTATACGAATATGTATGTATTCGTATTTCTATCTGCTGCAGTTGAGCCTCGGCCTTATCTACTATAATATATTTTGAAGCATGTGTTTGTTGGTTTGCGTGTTTGTGTAATTGTTGATTTGTGTGTTTGTGTAATTGTTGGTTAGTGTGTTTGTTCATGGAACTCCTCCTAAACGATAAAAGCTAGAATAACCAAATTTGGTACGATTCATCCTTACATCCTAACTTAGTGCATTATCAAGGTTTGGTCAATCGGGATTAAGCAGTGCTGCCAATATAGGGGATTAACATTTTTCCATAAGATAACACGTATGAATCCATTTCTTGACTTGCTAGGTATTCCTCTTTCAAGCATCAAAATACGTAAATATGGAGCGATTTTTTCGTTTTTGCTTTATTCGACGAATAAAACTTTATACTATCTTATTCCTACGAATTTTACATGTTACACGTTCGAAGTTTTCAGAAATACGCTATTTGTTTCGACATTTTGTGGATTTTTCGTACTCTTTCCGGGCGTAAGCAAGGCGGCTGTCATTGTTACCTCCGATTCAATTAGCTTCAATGAAGCTCATAAATAGACGAAAGTTTAGCGTTATTAGATTCGCACTTTTGTTTAAGCAACGAAACGATCGATGTTTATGGATAGCAACGTAAATAGATACTGATTATTATTCGGGAAGCGTTTATAACGATTGATGAAAGTAATTGAACCTTCTTTCGTCTATTGAATATTGGAATCTTACATTTTCTGTAAGTAAAATAATTATATTCTACATTATAATGTTTATTAACGTAAATAGGCTCACGTATCTGGTGTACATTTACCAGTCAGTGTTAAATCATGGACAACTGTAAGTTGCTTTTTCACGGGTTTCTTGCTTACAAGACATAAAAGTAAATATTTCAGCGAGGCATGAAGCTGGATTTGGCGAAAGTAATATGATAGGAAATAAAATTATCGTTATATTTGAATGCAATAAGCTCGGAAACGGATTGTTACAAGCAAATATGATTAATGTTAAGAAAGACTAATTGTAATTTAAAAAGTATCTATTATATATTTTTAAAAGTTTGTATGTTGTGCTGTAGTAGCTTCATTAAATCCGTTGAAATTCAACGGGAAATTCTGCTAGTTTGTTATAAATCGATAACGGAGTTGAGTTGATTGGAGTTTAGGATAGTTTTGCGACACGAGTTTGCGATCGGAGGTAAAATAGACGGCCGTGAAGAAATAAGAAGGAGAGTGAGAAGACGAATGGTAAAGAAGATACACTGCGCCCCTGTTATAACGCGGGGTTTCGGGCAGGGCATCGACCGGAACCGATCCGAAAACCCGAACCGAAAAAAACCACAAGAGGCAAAAATTCTTTTGTTCATTGTTCAATTATCTACGCTCGCAGTTACGATCACGAGATTTACAGAGGCATAAAAAAAGGAAAAGCTACGAACTTCGGATCACGTATTTTGGACGAAATGTGGATCATGAGATTCTACGAGTACAGGCAAATAAGTGTCTCAGAGTTTATGTGAGTGTATCCCTGGTTTCGAGAAGTCAGCGTCTAAAATATGAAAAAACATCGTATGTCGCTTATAATAATTATTTGTATTATTGTTACTAACAGTCAGTTTGGTTGGGAGGCTAGTGTGTACACATTGTACGTTAAGGGCTAGGCTTCGATTCCTGGTGGTAAATTTTTTTTCTTCTTTTTTCCTCGATTCTGAAAATGTTATTAGGAAATAATATTATCCGATAGTTTAACACATTTTGATTTTCATTTTGAGGGAGATTGTTAATAGAGCGCTTTTTTACATCAAAATATTATCTTGCAGTTCACCATATTGGTGGGTAACAGGGGGTGCGATGCATCAAAATTTTCCTAACGGCTATCCCTTGTAACAATATTACTCCTGTTATGGTCCCTGAAAGTAAAATGTGAAGGGGATATATATTTAACGGTATATTGATTGATAGCTAAAGCATTACATTCATTCGCATATTTGCATGTAAGTTACGTAGATCAGGAATCACAATTGGAGGCGTTTCCGTGACAACAAAAATCGGTAAGGACTGCTTAGTGCACGGCACCTCCTGCCACCCACCAACTTGGGTAATTGCAGGGTAATAAGTGGATGTACGTAGATATTTTTTATTTGCTGCCGGGTGAAAATCACGTTTTCACATAGTCACAATTTTTCGAAACGGTACTTATCATTTCAATTTCACGAAATAATGAAGTTTAACATTCTCACACTACTTAAGTGATTAAAAATATTCAGTCATAGTGAATTTGTATCATGTTAATAAACATTTCTCAGCCTTTCCGGATTCTCGGACCCTCAATTTCCGCGGGTTTCTTCCTCAAAAATAGTATACATTTTTTCATGTATTTCCGTGATCTTTGAATGAAAAATAAAGCCGTGCATTTACAGTATTTACTATAATATGAGCAGTGGATGTTATCCACAAATTGTTAATGAAAATAACGTAATGTCTTATTCAACTTACTGGCATTATTGAGACAACGGCGTCTCACATTTTGCCGTAGGATTTGTGAATTAAAATATTAATAATTCATTATTAGGCATTCCAGCTTTAGCGCATATTAGCTTCGGTCTGTCCGTTCTTCTATCCAGATGCAATTCTTTTCTCCGTAGCTATTCAGCGGATTTTAATGAAATTTAGTATTAAAGACTAAGCGCAGCAAATTAGGAAATGAGATGGACGGTTCACATCTCTCTATATTATAAAATCGTAATGTCATCATGATGCGTAACGCTCTAATTTTGTGAATAACTCGATTAGAAATAAACTTAGAAGAATGAAATTTTGGAATATAATGTACTTCAATATCGTTTATCGTCTGCTCAGCACTCTTGCCTTCTCATTTTCCGAAACAACCACTTTCACCAGTTTTAAATGGATTTCAAACTTAGAAGAAAACTTGATTCAATTCAGTTCAAATAACCACAAATTCCAAAGAACACCCTTTTATAATATGCTGTGAATAAATGTCATTTTTCCGAAACAATGACTGTTGACAAAGAGGTGGAAACACCCAGGAAAATAAAATTGAGGGAAGAGCTCAGTGAGAAAACTGATCAACTTTGCTCAGCAAGAAAGAAAATTAAACTCCTACAGCAGAAAGTTAGGAGACAAGTTAAAAAGAAGAAAAGGAAGTTATTGAGTCATTAGTGTAAGAGAAGTTAATAAATGTGTCATTTCTCTTGTTAATTAACTGTAAATAAAGCTGTCCAATTTATTCTGTGTTTTCATTCAGTTCTTATTATAAGTAACTATCCTACTATCTATATAGTGTAATCTATATAACCTATCCTACTATCCTTAGTACTAATATAGCATTGTACTCCTTAACAGGGTAGACAAATTTTTTCATTGTTATAGAGTAAATATTAATTTTATTCCAGCTAAAATTAAATATAGTTAGGGTAATTCGTTGGATGGATTCGTATTCTATCTTCAAAAGAAATAATTTTCATTAATTTTTCCTTTTAATAATTCAAGAACTATGTCTGTATCTTAATCATAAGTAATTTAAAAATGCAATTAAAAAAAGATCTGCACCGATTGAAATGATTTTCTTATGTAGTTTTAAAATGCAAGTTTGCGGTGTAAAAAAAACATCAAAAATAAAAAATGTTGGAATTTTTTAATTTCCCCGTTGATTGACACATGACAGATCGACTCGCCAAATTTCAAGTATATAGCTCGTCTAGAAGTGAATTAGAAGCTCTTGTAATCATTTCCTTCTATGTATACTTTCTTTTTGGTTTTGCTAAATCTCGTAATCTCTCATATGGAAGAAAGGCGATCATCGGAAAGTCGGAGTGCGACGACAGTGGCTTCACCCCCACCCCAACCCCCCCACCCCCACCCCACCCCCACCCCCACCCCAACCCCCACCACCGCCTTTTCCATTCTACGTCTTTATATTTCTGAGGGGAGACAGAAAACCTTGAGCAGTCTCTGACGACAGATGACCGGAAGCTCATTTTTTTCTCAGTAAAGTGTCCTTCCTGAGTGGGTAATGTGAGCCATATATATCCGTTTGTTATTTTATTTGCTCTTAAGTACTTCATGTCAAATTTAATGAAAATCCTCCCAAGTATTTAGTTTCGGAGATGAAACATGCGGACGGACGGACAGACATAAGAACGAACGTACACGGCCAGACCATAAGACGTTCATTTTTAAAATTTTTGTTGATATAACTCCTAATAATTCAGCAAACGAAGGGTTCCAGCGCAATAGAAATTCCCTTTCGTCAGGATCTAAAGAAAAGTAAAGACTCGTTTTGTCTTAGCAACGGCAAACTCCACCAATACAGCTTCTTTTTACGTCTACTACGTGTCTTATGTCAGATCATCTTTGTTTGCCCACGTTTTGTGAAAAACGACCATCTCCTCTTTCAAAAGCACTTCATTTCCTTTGTCTTCCAACTGTTGCCTCGGTGAAATTATTTCTACTTGTTGGAGAAATGAGTAGAAATACGACGAATTGAAACTTTTACCATAATCGCCATTACTTATAACTTAGAACTCGATAGCATCTGGTTAAAAATTCCCTTGTCATCATGAATAAGCAGGATTATATTAATAAAGTTGAACAATTACTAAACAAAGGACTTTACTCAATTCTCATTAAAAAAATCCCCTTAATAAAACGATTTCTTCTACCAAGGACACTATGAAGAACTGCCCAAAACTCATAGACAAGGTCTTACGTTATATGATTACAGTTTCAAGTCCTACCATCCCAATATTATATTATTTGCCTAAAGTTCACAAACCTGGAATTCCTATGAGACTTATTGGGTCATGTATTGATTTCCCCACTTATCTTTTATCAAAATAGCTAGTTTACGAATTTAATAACCTACCCCCCTCTCTCTCCCTCTCCCTCCACCCTCCCTCCCTCTCTCTCTCACTCTCTCTCTCTTCTAATGATTCTGGTAAAAATATACTGAAGATTTCATTGACAAAACCAAAAATTTAATCATCAGTGAGTCTCTAGTGTTGGTGTCTTTCGGTGTCCCGTTTCTTTTCCCTAGTAATTCAATATATACTACACTTAGTTTTATCGAAGTGTGGCTGAATAATATAAATGTTTCGCCCGAAACATCCGCTGAACACATTAAACTTTCTAAACTCTGCACGAAACAATATTTTTTTCCAATTCAATAAAAAATTTTTACAAACAACATGATGGGACAGCCATGGGGAACCCACTTTCATCTTTTTTGGCCAATTTATTCTGGAATTTCTTTGAAAGTAAATGCCAAATCAGTTTCCATTATTTTCCTGGCACTTGGCTCAAGTATTTAGATGATATTTTAACTATTTTCAACACCATCACTTACAATTTAGACTCCTCCCTATATGATCTGAATTCACAGTACACATCGATTAAATTCACTTTTGAAACAGAAAACCTTTCTTAGATATTTTACTGACAAAGAAAAATAACAGATTGACATGCAATATATTCCGAAAATCTACACAAACAGATTTATTCCAATTGACTTACAATATTTCCATAGCAATAAAATAGCAGCTTACAATTCCCCTGTTCAAATATTATTCCGTTTGTCACTAAACCAGCCAGATTTCCAGAAAGAATTATCTTTCATTAAAAAAACAGCTTTAATAAATGCTTTCCCCCGTAACCAGGGCCGGCCCGAGGTACGGGCAGCCGGGCACCTAATTGTATCTCAACAAATATTTAGGGAGGATCGCTGGATTGCTATCCCGCCCGGGGCGCCAAAATTCCTCGGACCGTCCATGACCGTAGCCTTATAGATAACTTAGTGAAGAAATACAAGCATCACAACCCTATAAATTCCCGACATTTCCAAAAAAGAAAAATATGTTAAGCTACCTTTCTTTCCGCAATGCACACAGGGCCTCAAAAAGATTTTCCACGATTGTGGTTTTAAAATTGCCTTTTCCTCTAAAAATAATCTTCGCCAATTGCTGGGTAATACAAAAGGTTCGATCTCGATTCATGAAAAATCCAGAATTTACAAAATCAAGTGCGATAATTGCGACAAACTTTATACTAGTCAAACCAAAAAAAATCATTACCAGATTCAAAGAACACATCCTGTTTTTAAAATGGAAATTTTGAAACATCCTGCGTAGAAACTCATATCCTTCAGATCCAATACACTTTTTCATAAAAAAACATTCAATTATTGAAACCTATTTCCAGTCGCTACCTTCTAGACGCGGCCAAAAGTTTTGCCATTCTTCAAATCAAGACTCAGGTCCAATAGGAAACTCTACTTTGCTTTCTATTTCTAATATCTGTCATTCCAATGGACTTCCTAACTTCCCCGTCACTACATTCTAACAATTTCTTCCCCCCTCTTTTTCTTTTCCTTATTTAAGCCCTCTCATTTCACTCTATGTATATATACTCTCCTCGACTGGTGATTCTTCGTCTTTTTCGATCGACCCACTGACGATTCCGAAAAACGTATTTGGGCATTTTTTAGAAAGTAGTTATGCACTCGTGTGTGGTTTTTGGCTTGTGCCTGTGTGAACAAAGAAAAAGGGTAATATCTCCTAAACCCGGAGTGAGTGAGACTGCGTGTGTGTTTGGTCCCTGGCGTGGAGTAAATTCCCCTACTTTCCTTTTTAAAAAAATGTATGATTATTGGCAGGTTTCTCCACTCAATTTAGTTATTTAACCATAGGACACAAAATTTACTTTTTCTTTGAGCATATGGTTATTTTAGACGAGCGTCAATCTTACTATTGCGGTTGCTATTTGAGACCCCTTGGTTACCCTTTCACTGGAATCGAAGGCCGGTGGTGCGAGGCGTAGAAGACAACTTCTGGAAGGCTATAAAATATGCCTTAAGTGGTTCTAGAGCTGGGATCACAAAGACGGAATGTTTTTGCGTTCATTTTTAATTTTATGTGTTGATATATTAAGGATGCACATTAATTTTTGCGCAGATAAAATAAATAAATATATATGAAATGTTATATCCATTATATATATATATATATATATATAATGAATATAACATTTCATATTTATTCATACGTTTACGGCGCTAATGGAATCGCGAAAAAGTTAAGATCAGAAAAAACTGAATTAAGGATATCTGCAAAATAAAGTCTCGGAGAGCGGGTTCTAGGTTGTAGAAATTTTGGAAATTTAGTAGCAGCTGTACTATTGTCTCTTATGATGGGATCAGGATTTTACACGAAAATTTAAACTTGTAAAATGAAAAGTTTCTATTTGCAGACGGTTGATGTACTTCCGAGGATTAGAAATTCAACCATTGGTAACTTTCGTAAAATATTTTTAGCTGTATGAAATGGCGTCATTTGGCATAAAATATGCGCCAAAACTTTGGAATTCGGGATTTTTAATTGAGACCGGAGTGAGTTATATTCATCAAAAATAATTAAGTTGGTTAGTATATTGTTTTGTTTTTAGATACAAAATTGCGTTCGTAGCTTTGTTATAACTTCCTGTATGTGCGTACATATAATCTCATTCAATTTATATCTTACATTTATTTGATACTTTAACTTTGATTCCACATTAGCAGTAAAGGGATGTGTTTTTAAAAAAAGTGAAAAAATCATTCAGCAGGCTATGATGAGGACGGTCTAGTTTAGTATTGGATGAGGAGGATAAAGAAATTTTGGACGAAGGCAGTGATAAAATGGGAGAGGAGAGGTAATGAACGAGCATCCAGAGGAGAAGCAGTTTAGAAAGACGACTGCGAAATCTGTCCTAGCAGATGAATCTTCTAAAATTGAGTGCAAATCTAAATCAGAGTTATCCTGGTATGAAAGTAAACTTAGCCTCGAGTGGATAATTCATTCTAATGTACGTATGAAAAGGTTAAAATATCTGTGGAAATTTTTGATTACCACTTAGATATTTTAATATAATTTGAAATTTAATTATTACCTGTCTCCAAAAGGTGGGATTTTGCAAAAGAAAATAATTTTTGATGCTCAGTTTCCTTGTGGTCCTTAAAGGGTAAAAACCGAAGTGAGAAAAAGGATTTAAGCAAGTTCCCATTGTTGGATTTAGGGAGCCGAGGCATCATCTGGGGGAGGAGGGAGAGAGGGGAGGAGGGAGAGGGGGGAGGAGGGAGAGGGAGGGAGAGGGAGGGAGGAGGATGGAGGGGGGGGGTGAGGACGACCATAACCGCGAACTACTCATTGAAACGTA
The DNA here is from genome assembly GCA_036926305.1 of Uropetala carovei. Taxonomy (NCBI): domain Eukaryota; kingdom Metazoa; phylum Arthropoda; class Insecta; order Odonata; family Petaluridae; genus Uropetala; species Uropetala carovei. Next base: position 14,911,963 of record JAXCHB010000141.1, on the reverse strand, counting down.
TCTTATAGTGATTCACATAAACGGCCACGGGTAGCGGACGCTTAAGATTAACGTGCGGATGTTGAGGGGTTTGCAGGTGAGACGAATATAGAAGGTGGGATATAGGGTGCCGGTGAGAAGGTAGAAAAGGTTGAGGGTGGTGCAGTTAGTTTAGGGGGTTATGGGGTAGGTTGGGTTGGTGGTGGGCTGGAGAGGCGGTAGAGGGAGTGTGTGTGTGTGGATGGGGCATGCGAGACAGCGGGATCTGCCACAGGGATGGAATTCCACGGGATGCAGAGGGGTGGCCGTTGGAAGTTCCTTTTTTCATGAAATATTGGCTAGGTTGGGCGGTCTGCAGAAGGATAGGGTGGTGGTGGTGGTGCTAGAGCGCAGGTTAGGGATTATGAGGGTAACTGCCCGCTTGACTTGGTCCGGAATGAGGTACGACCGGTAGCCACGCTGGAAGAATGATTCTTAGGGTATGATGCAATGTCCTAACAGATTCTCCGCTCACGGCGGTTTATGGCATAGGGAATTGAGATTCTAGCTTTTAGGGGATGGCAGCTGTCGTGGTACTGTCGTAGGTAATGAAGGCAGTTACAGTGTTTAATATTTCTCACTCGGTCACTCACATACACAAGTGTATTGTGAGGGAGGGAGAGGGATAGAGAAAGAGAGAGGGGGGAGAGGAAGGGAGAGAGAGGGAGATAAGGAGAGGGAGAGAGATAAGGAGAGGGAGAGAGAGGAGGGGAGAAAGTGAGAGAGGAGGGGAGAAAGAGAGAGAGGGAGAAAGAAATGAAAACTTAATTTATTTTAGAAGCTATGCCAACTAGTCTCATAGTTTTGCATAGGAAATATTTCATCTTTTGAAGCTTAATTTTCCCTCACCCGAAGCTTTAAATTAGAGGTTAAACAAGCTAAAATTTCAATAGGTTTTACTTTTTGAAAAATATGTTCTGATTTAATATCCATCAGGCGCGCACCCAGGATTTTCTCTTGGGGGAGGGCTCAACTATAGGATTATTCCGCCAAACATTTATTGAACATGTTACGTTGTCAATTGTAATACAAACGTAGCGATTCTCGGGATATAAGGGAGAAAAGGGGGTTGGTAGTCACTCTAGAAAAAAGAAATGCGATTGAGCTTTTCAATTTCAAGCGACGGAAAATTTAATGACAAAACAAACAACTGGAACCCAGTTAACAATAAAAAATAACTGTTTCTTCCACCTCTGCAGAGTATACCTCGGTCTTTGGTTTTTTTACGGAAAAGTGTAACAAGATGCGCACATTTGTCGTTTTTCTGCCATTTCTGTTATGGGTGAAAAAACAAATAGTTTTTTTTAAAACAGCGCTAACAGAGATCTGATGGATAACAGTCAAACTGTATACGATTTTCAGGAATCCAAATTATAGCAATACAACTACATTAATGAAAAAGTTCACGCTAAGCTGCAATGGGATATGGAGAACACAAAACTGGGTTGGCTTACAGATTTTCGTTAATGTATCTCTAATAACATCGAGAATAGGAAACATTTCCACATCGTGAAATAATTGGCTTCACTTACTAACTGCCGCCAATCCGACGCCGTTGGAACTTCAGGACACTCCGAATACTAGATTGAAACACTAGAAACTCCTGGTAACTAAAAACTCCCGAAACTAAGTTTTCACTCCTCAAAAAAAAAAAGAGAAATATCAGGAATTAACGTCATGTACTGAGCGGAAATCGTAATTTGGGATTTAATTATATCGGTAAATTATACTGACCTGTTGTTTTATAAGGAATTATCTGGCGTTCAGAATACACAAAACAGACGCACTCTCACTACTGAAGTTGTTTCGACGAGAAACTAAGTGAAACTAATCCTTAAAAATTCTTTCTTTCCTCAAAAGGACTTTTAAATTTCTTAGAAATGTCTTTCCTCAAAATTCCCTCTTTTCGTCGTTCCCAGGCTATTGTCCCCTCCATCTGGAAACTATTACGGATCCATGGTTGCTTCGTTTTACCCCTTAACACGGAGAACAAAGGAAGACTACAGTGGCCTTTTTCTTATTCGGTGCAGGGTGCCTTCCGGTCACTATTCCGTTGGTTTACGGGACGACTGTAGTGAAGTGAGAATAAGGGGAGTTCAAGGAGGGAAAATAAAAAGACAAAAAACTCATATTTCGACAATATGCAAAAGGAAAACGGATGAAAATCATTTACTCGATCACCGGCATTTATGACCGCCTTTCTGCCGTGACTCTCACGCACGTGCTTGCAGTGCCCACAACGAATTGGTCCCATGGAATCGGTGGCCTTTGTTGAGCTCACTGTGGGCTTCTAAAATACACGGTGAGATCGCTTGTTGCTAGAGCCAGCCTTGATTCGCGTTTAGTAAACGCGCGCAAATCAAGAAATATGGTTATAAATATGGTTATAAAGTATTTGTTGAGAGAAATATTAGAAAATTTACGAAATAAGAAAACATATTTGCTGAGTACCAAGGCATTTGGTTAATACACACTCCCGAGATTAAGGTTCTTATGGAAGAACCTGTAGAGCTTTGGAGAGGGGGGGGGGGGCTAAAGCCCGTCAGCCCCTCCCCCCCCCCCCCCTGGGTGCGCGCCTGATATCCATCCATTTTTTTCATTCATAAACCTCGTGATGATCTTTAAGAGCATGAATTATTAATTTTGCTTAGGGTTTGCGGAATTATATATCTCCTTACATGTCATTTTTGTATCAGTCTTCAGAACTGATTTTTCCAGTATCGGAATTTCCGAAACTGAATTTAGTGCGCATATCAATAATAATGGAAAAGGAAACATATCGATTTAACAGTTAAATTAACATAATAGCCAAAGAAAAGCATCTATAAAACTTAAGTATTCTATAATATTGAGGAATACATACGAATTCATATTTTAAATAATTAAAGAGACACGGATATATTCAAAAGTTGTATACCAGTGTATTGATGACGTGATTTCTATCGAATGATCAGATTGCAAGCGTTTTAATTCTGTCATGGTAACGATTTTCGTACTCGAAAAAATTTCCCAACATGCGTACATAATCGAACGTTCATGAGAGAGCAGAAATTGAACGACTAAGAACAAAGGAAATCGAAAATATCAAGATAAACTTAATTCCTGCAAACTGACGCGCATTTGAAATATTTTTATGGACCGAAACGAAAAGTTTGCGTTGTAAGACTAACAATTCACGTAAAGGAAAATAATGCCCTTTCTTGCCTATTTAGTTGTAAACACTCTTCGCAGGAACTAGGAAACGAAAAAAAAAGCATTTGAGGTGACAATAATAGGACGATAAAGGAATTTATTAAACTCCGATACCAGAATTATCACATAAATGTCGATATCGTAAGAAGAAAACAGATCGGCGATTGATAATAGTGAGGCGGACAGATATGCGTGTGATTGGAAACGAGAGAGTGGAAGTCAGCGGGGAGAGGGCAAACAAGTGGCAAAAGAGAGAGTAGGGGAGATGGGATTGGGGGGAGGGGGGAGGACGGTGGGGTGGCGCGTTTCTGTATATGTGGCATGAACGGGGGAAGACGCATATATAGGGTCGCCTTTCTTCTGTGCGAAGGTCATTGCCCTTTCGTTCTTATCGATCACCCACTCCCTCCCTCTCCCTCCCTCTCCCTCCCTCTTCCTCCCTCCCTCTCTCTCTCTCCCTCTTCCTCCCTCTCCCTCTCTCCTTCGTTATCTCTCTCTCTATCTCTACATCCCTTTCCACTTCCTCCTCATTCGATCACTCAACCGTTAAAAGGAATAAGAATTTCGGGGTACCGCGAAATTGAAGACCTTTTTCGCTTGTACTGTATGCAGATCCCGCGATTGACAAAAGTGCAACGAAAAAATGCTACCGAGAACACGATAACGATGATGAGACTGTTCTTTCCATGCAAATAAATGGGTAAACGTAGAAGATGGCTTTCCTTTCTTCTTCAAATTGGTGAGAAGGTCGTGATATCTTCCGAAGCTGCTCACCTAAACCATTATTATTAAACCGTTTTAACCAAAAATAACATTGGAGCACGGCAAAAACATTAACGATTATCCGTCGATAATAAACGGCTATTTATAAGGAGTATTAATGACAGTCAAAAATAATTCTTTGCCGATGATAGGTAACTCAGACTAGGCACTAATTATGTAAATGTTACGAATTTACATTAACAAAAGGCAAAAAGGCTCTATTTGAATTATAGCCAGCACGAATATATACATTTAATTGCTTACATCGACAACATGGATAGTTTTGAAGCTAAAGGCGTCAACATCCATGAAAACATATTATTTCTGTTTTAATCTCTTTAAATCTGAGGAGAGAAGGAAAACTGATTTATATATGCTACAACAGATTCCTCCGCTTATCCCGAAATTTTAAAATTGAAATTAAACTCTTTCCATCATTTTATCCTCACAGAATATATACATAAACGGAGTAAATGTCGAGGAAGACACAAGCTACGTTTACCTGAGTATAGCCGTCGCTACGGACGTGTCGCTTTTTGGAGAAATCTACGGAAGGTCGAAGATGGCACGGAGTGCATTGCCTTACCTAAACAGGATATTGTACGACACGCGTGTTCAGCCTGTTCTGATGCGAAACATGGACCACGAATACCAGAATAGTTGTCCGCTACCGGAAAACAACGCAGAGGAGCATGGGATGAGGATTCTTATTCTTATCGTCGAATACTCGATCTCTTGCGTATTCTCTCATATTTTGAATTTATACTCGATATTTTGTAATTTTTTTTACATTTCAATACTAAGATTCCATGGTTACGGGTATTGTTGTCCACGATAATTTCAGTGCATATGCCCTAAAGCCCCCTTTACACGACAGCGACTTGCCTGTGCGTGTCTCTCTTTCTCTCTCTCTAAATAAATATTTAAAAATTCTTATTATGAGTTACGAAATTGTAATATAATTTTATTTTTCCTGCTAATAATAATTTATTTGTTATCTTCAAAAATAAATAATGAAAATGTAACTATTTAATGGTAATAGCATTTGTTTACATGGTTGCTATCCATTTCATTATATTTGTCTACATCGTCACTATAAACAATAGTCTATTCTTCGGATTAGTTTATCCTGACGTGTGCTTTCTGTGTTTCTTTGTTCATAGTTTGTTCATAGTCATTAGTCTTTTAGTTTCGGTTTTTCTTTTTGTTTCAATTATTGGTTTTAATACTTTATATGCTTTACGTTAAAAATGAATGAAAGGAGACGTGAAAAGGCACGTGAAAGACAACGGTTATACCGCATGCGAAATCGTGAAAAGTTATTACGAAGTCGCCGGATTGAAGATATGCCTGAAGATCAAGTTGAACAATGCCGTGCTTCGCATAGAATTGAAAATATGACTGAAGAGAAAATTGAACAACGCCGTGCTTCACAGAGAATCGAAAATATGACTGAAGATCAAATTGAACGTCGTGCTTCGCATAGAATTGAAAATGTGAGCGAAGATCAAATTGAACACCGACAAGCTTTACGAAGACGGAGACAAACCATTGGATATGCAGGAGAAAACACAGTCGATTCAGTAGAATTGTTAAGAATAGGTGTTCCGAAAAGTATTTGTGCAAAGTGTGGAGCTCTGACATTTGATGGTGAACGAGGACGTATTCTTAACAATTGCTGTCATAAAAGTTAAATTAAATTAACACCTTTCAACGTCTATCCTGTAGCTTTGATAAACCTTTTGACAGAAAATACGGAGGATGCTAAACATTTTCGTAAAAATATCCGTTATTACAATAACGCTTTTGCGTTCACGTCTTTCGATGCAAGTCAAGAAAATTTTAGTACCTACAGGCATATCAGCGATCCGCGTTGTCGGTGATGTTCAGGCTCGAGCTACAACCAGTATTTTATCTAAGACAGGAAAACCTCGCTATGGTCAAATTTACATTTATGATAACGAAGCAACAATAACGTTCAGAAGTTCTGAAAAATGCTTACCATCAGTATTACGGATTGTTACGGTGATAATGGAAAATAATCCTTATGCCCGTAAATATAAGAATTTATATGAAGTGTACGTCGCAACAGGTTCAGAGGAAGTTCGCTTAAAATTTCTGCGGATAACTTCAGATGATCCACGTCGCTATAATATACCGATGGTAGCTGATATTTGTTACGGGACCTGAAGGAGATGTTCCCGATCATTGTGATTTTGTAGTTTATCCGATGCATCAATACGAGAGTGCAATTATGTATAAAGGTTCACCGCATGTTGAACCAATGATGTTCCCGTTATTATTTCCGGGCGGAGATACAGGGTATTCATTTGATTTGACATATGAAATTACAGGTCGAAGAGTTACTGCCGTTCAATTTTATGGATATCGTTCGGCAATAAGACCTAATATTTTCAATCCACTTTTAGTAAGCGGCAAACTTACACAACAGTATATTATTAACGGATACATAACAGTTGAGCGGAACCGATTAAATTATTTTAGAAAAAATCAAGAACTATTCAGAATTGAAAATCTGCAGGGAGTAACAGATCATGTCGCAAACAGCGCTGCAACTACCTCCGACAGTACACGTCTCGGAAATGTGTATCCTTCCATCGACGTTTGGTGGAAGTCTACGTGCGATGCACCAGCTCTATCAAGATGCGATGGCAATATCTCGTGAAAAAGGTCGTCCGAATTGATTTACGTATAACGTTCACCGCAAATACAAACTGGCCTGAAATAAAAGAACTTCTCAACAACTTTCCAAGAGAATATACCGCGGTTGATATACCATATTTCGTTGTAAGAGCGTTTCAGTTGAGGTTTATGACGTTTTTAGACGAAATCACATCAGGTCAAGTATTTGGTGAAATATATTATATACGTTTCAGAAAAGAGGTTTACCACACGCCCATTGGATTTTTATTTTACACCCAAGAAACAAATTAATTACTCCAGATATTACCTACACCTGAAATAATTTGTGACGGTTTTGATGTCGCGACTTCTGCAGATAGTGACAGTACGGATAATACAATGATTCAATACCAGCCTGAGTATTTAGCAACCTTAATTCCAACTGGATTCCCTCCTCAGCAACTGAAACTAAAGATCGGTGCAGTAGTTATATTACTTAGAAACATTTCTATAAAGGATGCACTTTGTAATGGCAGCCGACTTATTGTTCGTAGAATAGAGAAACGTATTCTTTACTGTGAGATATTAACGGGAGACCACAAAGGAGAAATAGTTTCTATTCCTCGAACAAAATTATCTACAAAATACGATACAGAACTACCGTTCATTTTGCACAGAACTCAGTTCCCTGTTCGTCTAGCATTTGCTATGACAATTAATAAAGCCCAGGGATAAAGATTCGAAAATGTCGGTTTATATATAAACCAAAATAGAGCAATTTTTGGACATGGTCAACTTTATGAAGCTATATCCAGAGCAAAGTCACGTCAAGGTGTGAAAATACAAATTACTGGAAGTGACAATAGAGCGGATAATCAAATAATTAAAACTTAAATATCATATAAATAAATTATTGTAGAGAGAAATTGTATATTCCGTATAAAATATTTATATTCATTTAAACCCATATTCCCTTGAAATTAATGTACATCCAATATGTACTACATGGTAGAAACGATGAAACAGCAAGCAAAGGAGAGGGGGGTTGGCAAGCAACAACGAGCAGGGGGCTTGCCCCCTAGAATATATATATATATATATCCTATATAGTTATAAAAGTTTCTTTATTTGTGCATATATACATTTCCACACCGTTAAAGCTAGAGTAATCAAGCTTTCAACAGATACTTTCTTAACAAATAGGAAGGCCGTAGGCTACTTTTTAATCCCAAATGTTTTATATTAATTGTAAAAAAAGCAAAATAACTTTGTATGCTAATGCATTTCCATCTAGAAATGGGTCTGAAAGAACGGAACAGTTCTTTTCGAACTGTTCTGATGCCTAAACTGTTCAATAAAATAAATATCCTCATAAACTTCCTGTTCTCAAAGAACAGGTAAATCAACATCTTATACCCAGTGAGAAAGGTGGGAAACGACTACTTCCTTATCCGTAATTGGACGGCGGGGACTGATAAACTACGCGTATTTTCCCAAGTCCCACTATTAATTTGAATCAAATGTGGTACGATTGTGGAGGGTTCCCACAAATAATTCATACGTGGTTTGTGTTTCTCTCTGCCCGTTTTATTCAAAACGGCGGCCGAGTGAATTCTTAAATCCGATCGGAATTCTAGATGATACATGGTATTTAACTTCTAGGCAACTTTAACAATAATTCGATTTTCTCAAAAACGGCTCTAACGATTTTGATGAAATTTCGTACAGTTACTTGAGTTTACGTCTTCAATAATACTGCATAGTTCATATTTCTCAAAAAATGAATATAAGGCTAGTTTATTCTAGGTAACTTTAATAACAATTCGATTTTCTCAAAAACGGCTCTAACGTTTTTGATCAAATTTTGTAAACTTACTTACGTATACATCTACAATAATAATACGTATTTCATTTTTTTCAATGAATGAATATAAGGCTAGTTTATTCTTGGGCAACTTTAACAAAAATTGGATTTTCTAAAAACAGGCTCATACGATTTTCATTTTCTAAAGATAACTAAACGACGCATTAGTACCCATATATGAGAAAGTTTGTACAATGTATGTTGTACCGATTTTTTATTTTGAATGTAAACACGTTACAATGCAGAACACATGGACAGATATAGGCACATATTCAGTCAATTTTTCGACTTATTGTTAGTCGTCTTGTCTGTTGAGGCACTTATCATAGTGGTAGATCAAGGAATCAAAGCCTTTGTGATAGAAAGATGCGTCCTGCAGACAGTCAATGCAGCTGGTTATCAAGCAACCCTTACGAAACTTAAGGAGGCTGTTCGCCGCAAGAGGTCCGGCTTGCTGTCAAAGGGAGTGCTGCTGTTGCACGATAATGCCCGGCCGCACACTGCTCATGCCACGGGGAATCTCTTGAATACTTGGCATTGGGAATTTCTGCCCCATCCTGCCTATAGTCCTTATTTGGCACAATCAGACTTCCACCTGTTCCCCAAACTGAAGAAGCACCTTCGAGGCCTACGCTTCCAGTCTTATGGAGACGTCCAAGAAGAGGTCAAACGTTGGCTACGTCTGCAGGACGCATCTTTCTAGCACTAAGGCTTCGATTCCTTGATCTCCAGCTATGACAAGAGCCTCAACAAAGGCGACTATGTCGAAAAATAGACTGAATATGTGCCTATATCTGTTCCATGTGTTCCACATTGTAACTTGTTTACATTCAAAATAAAAAAAATAGGGAACCTTACTTTCTGACTTTCCCTCGTGTGTGTGTATGTATATGTGTGTATGTATATGTGTGTATGTATATATATATATATATATATATGTATATGTATATGTATATGTATATGTATATGTATATATATATATATATATATATCAGGAACAGCATAAGAAATGTTAAGACGTTACCAGGAGCAGACATTGATTCAGATCACATCCTTCTAATAGTCGATATAACTACAAGGCTTAAACAAATAAGGAAAATGAGAAGAGAAAGACAGGCTTGGGACCTAGAAAAACTGAAAGATAAGAAAGATGCATTCAGCACGAAGTTGAAAGATTGCCTTAGAAATTTGGAAAAGAGACCGAAGACCGTGGATACAGAATGGGAGGAAATTAAAGCCAGAATCAAAGATACCTTGAATAAAGAGATTGGAAAACAAGTGAGGAAAATCAGAAATCCATGGATCACTAAGGAAATGCTAGAGAAAATGGATGAGAGAAGAAAATGGAAAAACGTTAACAGTGAAGAAGGTAGAGCCAACTATAGACGCATAAACAATGAGATGAGAAGGGTAACAGATAAAGCTAGGGAAAATTGGATAAAAGAAAAATGTGAGGAAATACAACAGATGGAGAAGTTAGGACGATACGATATGATGTACGCTAGGGCACTGGAGTTAGAAGATAAGAAGTCTAATGGGATTCGTGGTAAAGGAATTATTAATACAGATGGGAAAATAGTCGCAGAACCAAAGGCTGTAGCACAGGTATGGGAAGAACACATTAAGGAACTATACAAAAAGCAGGCAGGATCGGTACAAATGGAACTGAAAGAAGAGAATTGCATTGAAAAAGACAACTTGGGACAAGGTATTATGAAAAGCGAAGTAGAAAAGGCGATACTGGAACTGAAGAAAGAAAAAGCTACAGGCAGCGATGGAATACCGGCAGAGGTAGTTAAAGTCATGGAGATCAATGAAAGAAGATCTGATGTGACAGTAAATTCTAGCATGTCTGCCGTTCGGTGAACGAGAGAAGATATGAAAAATTCCGAGAACAAAAATGTAGAGATGAAAAAAATTAAAAAGTGATTGCAGACACCGAGTAAAAGTACACCGCGAAGAAACAACACAGGAATAATAAAAAATCTGATGTGGCCAACACATGACTTTCTCCATACTTGCGTTATAGATATTTAAATTATCGTGAATAGCAGTATAAGGCAAAATTATTATTTCATATTGTAAAAGCATACAGTCGTTCATATGGCAGTAAATTAGGTATATCTTGAATAGCTACGTTTACATAATCCACCGCTACATGGCGGTGGCGCTGTATACTGCAAATTAAGAAAAGGCAAAATATCTCCGAAATGGATGGTTCTACGAAAATTTGTTTTAAACAAAACTTGGAAGAAATATTATTCTCTACAACTTTGGTCCTCACGAAGATTACCAGTAACGATGTTTTTAAGGAGAAAACCGAAAAACCGGTTATTTATAAATAACTCCTAAACAATAACTACAATAGAAAATTGTTTCTATGAAAACTGTCGGAAATTACATTCTCTATAACTTTTGTATAGAATTGTAAATACAATAATGATATTTTAACGAAGAAATATCGCAAAAACCGAATCGGGTTTCGAATAAACCTCGACTTCCGGTTACCCGTTATTATCGAAAAACTAATCAGTTCTTTATGCTCATGTTAAAGTGTTATATATGAAGTTTGGTAACGATATGACACGTAATTTTTGTGTTAGAGCGCCCACACTAACATACACACACACACACACAGACTTCATTCCGAAAATAGTCTAAACGTGTTCTAGGGATATCAAAATATGTATTTCCGTTGAAATCTCGAAGTCGATTTTTTTCATGAATACAATACTTTCCCATTACTACGTATGGAGAAAGTAAAAATCTGACGTCGCCAACACATGACTTTCTCCATATTCTCCATATATTTAAATTATTATGAATAGCATTATAAGGCAAAATTATTATTTCGTATCGTAAAAGAATACCATCGTCCTCCATCCCTCTAAAGAAGAAACCAAAGGCAATGCAATGTAAAGACTACAGAACGATAAGCCTACTATCACACACTTCGAAGATCATCACAAGAATTCTTAATAAAAGACTAGAGAAAAAGGCCGAAGAAATGCTAGAGGAAATTCAATTCGGCTTCAGAAAAGGACGAGGAACCAGAGATGCTATCAGTATAGTGAGAATCTTATCAGGAAGGGCAATAGAGTACAGCCAAGATTTCTGCGTGTTTCGTCGACTGGCAGAAGGCCTTTGATAGAGTAAATTGGGTACTGCTGATGAGGATATTAAAGGATATAGGTGTAGACTGGAAAGACAGGAGACTGATCAAGAATCTATATCTGACTCAAGTGGTAAAGGTCAGGTTGGAGAATGCGGACACCAGCGGAGTAAATATCTATAGAGGAGTAAGACAAGGCTGCGGTCTATCGCCGATCCTATTCAAAACATATGGAGAGAGGCTAATTCAAGAATCGTTAGAAGGCACGGGAGATTTCAAAATTGGAGGAAGGATTATAAGAACAGTGAAATACGCGGATGATCAAGTACTTCTAGCAAAAATCTGATGTGGCCAACAGAGGACTTTCCCCATATTTGGGGTATAGATATTTAAATTATTATGAATAGCATTCTGAGGCAAAATTATTATTTCGTATCGTAAAAGAATACAGTCGTCCTTATTGCCGTAAATTACGTATATTTTGAATATGTTTACAGAATTCACCGCTACATGGTGGTGGCGCTGTATACTAAAAACTACGAAAAAAAGTTAATATCTCCGAAAAGGATGGTTCTACGAAAATTTGTTTCAAACAAAACCTGGAAGAAATATTATTTTCTACAACTGTGGTCCTTATGAAGCTTAACAATGACGACGTTTTTAGGGAGATATTTGACGGAAACCGAAAAAACCGATTATTTATAAATAATTCCTAAAAATAACTGCTATGGAAAATTCTTTCAAATGAAAGTTATAGGAAATTACATTCTCTATAACATTTGTATAGAATTGTATACATCATAATGATGTTTTAACGGAGAAATATCGCAAAAACCGAATCGGATTTCGAATATGCACCGACTTTCGGTTAACCGTTATTGTCCAAAAACTAATGAGTTCTTTGTGCTCATGCTAAAGTGTTATATATGATATTTGGTGACGATATGGCAAGTACTTTTTGAGTTATAGCGCCCACAATCACATACACACGCACGCACACACATCCACACACACGCACATCATTCCGAAAATAGTCTAGGGACCTCAAAACGTGTATTTCCGTTGAAATCTCGAAGTCGATTTTTTTCATGAACACAATACTTTCCCATTACTACGTATAGAGAAAGTAAAAAGCAAAAGATCTTCGGAATAGATGGTTCTACGAAAATTTGTTTTAAACAAAACTTGGAAGAAATATTATTCTCTACAACTTAGGTCCTTAAGAAGAATACCCATAACGACGTTTTTAAGGGGATATTTGATGGAAACCGAAAAAACCGATTATTTATAAATAACTCCTAAACAATAACAACTATGGAAAATTGTTTCAAATAAAGGTTGTAGGAAATTACATTCTCTATAACCTTTTGTATAGAATTGTATATACATTAATGATGCTTTAACGGAGAAATATTGCAAAAACCGAATCGGGTTTCGAATAAACCTAGACTTCCGGTTAACCGTTATTGTCCAAAAACTTATCAGTTCTTTATGCTCATTCTAAAGTGTTATATATGAAATTTGGTAACGATATGTCAAGTACTTCTTGAGTTAGAGCGCCCACAATCACATACACACGCACGCACACACATCATTCCGAAAATAGTCTAAACGTGTTCTATGGACCTCGAAACGTGTATTTCCGTTGAAATCTCGAAGTCGATTTTTTTCGTGAACACAATACTTTCCCATTACTACGTATGGAGAAAGTAAAAAAATTATTGATCAATGTCAACCATTTCTAGGTATACTCTGCTCAGTATGATAAAATGCCTAAGTACGAGATTTCATTCATTTTCGTTCTACCGTTTAGGCTCCAGAACCTATAACAGACAGACAGACGGCATTGCAAAAACCACTTTTTTGGATTCAGCGACACCTAACACGTGTATTTCCGTAAAAATCTCGAGGTCGAAATTTTTCGCGAAAACTATACTTTCTGGATACGTCGTACGAGAAAGTAAAAAGGAAAAGGAACTTCAGAAAATGATAAAAATACTAGTGATAACAGTAGAAAATACGGTATGGAAATAAATACAGAAAAATCCAAGGTAATGCGAATATCGAGTAAAGAAGAAGAAAATTTGTATTGGAGGATAGCAATTAGAACAAGTTTCAGATTATAAATACCTTGGAAGCATCACAACGAGAGAGGCAAAATGTACCGATGAAATCAGGACTAGAATAACAAAAGCAAAAACCGCTTTCAGAAGAAAGAAACTCCTAATAACGTGGAATATAAAGGAGGATATCCGCAAGAAGTTGATAAAATGCTTTGTATGGAGTATAGCTTTATATGAGGCAGAAACGTGGACGATAAGGAAAAATGATATTAAATACTTGGAAAGCTTCGAAATGTGGACATGGAGAAGAATGCTGAAGATAAAATGGACAGATAGGGTGAAAAATGAGGAAGTACTACGAAGAATAGGAGAGAAGCGAACGATTATACAGACTATCAGAAAGAGGAAGGCGAACTGGATTGGGCATTACCTGAGGAGAGAGTGCATGATTAAAGAAGTGCTAGAAGGAAAACTGGATGGAAAAAGAGAAAGAGGTAGGAAAAGGTTTCAGCTAGTAGATGACTTGAAAGGGAAAGAGAGCTATCAAGACATGAAGAAAACTGCGGAAAATAGGAGAATATATATATATATATATATATATATATATATATATATATATATATATATATATATATACATAGAAGGAAAACAGAATGGAAAAAGAGAAAGAGGCAGGAAAAAGTATCAGGTGGTAGACGACTTGAAAGGGAAAGAGAGCTATCAAGACATGAAGAAAACTGCGGAAAATAGGAGTATATGGAGAACCAAGTTTAACCACGTCTACGGACAGACTACCTATGATTTATATATATATATATATATAGTGAGAGAGCGGCTGGTGGGTCATATGGCGTATCATCCAGTAAAGAGATCATCGGCAACTCAAGACACATCTCAGAGGGGGGGGGGGGAGGTGAGATAGATATAGGGGGGGGGGGAGAGAACTTAATCGCATCGATAGAGAAGAGAAATGGGAGAAAGATTAAAAGGAAAATTGATAGCAGGAGCATAATTTAGCCTTTCTGAACTTTTGGCGAATGCAGAAATGTGGAGGTGAGGAAGGGGTCGCTGGCGATGCTGCACTCTGTCGGCAGAAAATGGAATCGGGGTTCTTATTCTTTTCGCTTTCCTCTCTTGTCAGAGAAATTATGCTATAGTGGTGATCAGCGAGTCCGGTTTAAAATTGAATAGGATAGTTTAAGGATGGAGGAGACAGTATGACGACACGGGTGATAATGGGAACAAGGCGAGGTACAATACCAATGTTTCATTTAGCTTATCGAGATTGTTATCGTTTTATTTCATTAAATTCGACTTGTTATGATAACGATAAATGATACACACGTAACTATATATCTCCCCGTAAAATAAATTCGTCGACACTTATTGACACAACAGTTATGCTATCAACAATTTTTTACTTTCTCATACGAAGTATCGATAAAGTACCTATTGTTTTCGCAAAAAAATTCGACCTCGAGATTTTTTCGGAAATATACGTTTTAGGTGTCGCTGAATCCGAAAAAGTGGTTTTCGCCATGCCGCCCGTCTGTCTGTCTGTCTGTCCGTCTGTCTGCCTGTTACTGGCTCTGGAGCCTAGACGGTAGAGCGAAAATAAATGAAATCTTGTACATAGGCATTTCATCATACTGAGCAGAGTATACATAGAAATGGTTGACATTGATCAATAATTAAGAGTAGTTTATTCTACGGTTTTTTAACAACAATCCGATTTTCTCAAAATCGGCTCTAACGATTTTGATCAAATTTCGTACAGTTACTCGAGTTTACGTCTTCAATAATACTGTTTAGTTCATATTTCTCATAAAATGAATATAAGGTTGGTTTATTCTAGGCAACTTTCAAAATAATTTGATTTTCTCAAAAACGGCTATAACGATTTTAATCAAATTTCGTACAGTTACTTGAGTTTTCATCTTCAATAGTACTGTATAGTTCATATTTATTAAAAACATGTATATAAGGCTAGTTTATTCTAGGCAACTTTAACAATAATTCGATTTTCTAAAAAACGGCTGTAACGTTTCTGATCAAATTTCGTACAGTTATTTGAGTATACATCTGCAATAATACTAGGTATTTCATTTTTCTCAATGAATGGCTATAAGGCTAGTTTATTCTTGGGCAACTTTAACAAAAATTGGATTTTCTAAAAACAGGCTCATACGATTTTCATTTTCTAAAGATAACTAAACGACGCATTAGTACCCATATATGAGAAAGCTTGTACAATGTATGTTGTGCCGATTTTTAATGTATATCTTAAGATAGAATAAGATCTTCGTGTGAGTAAATAGGGCGAATTTATACGATAGACTTCAGCGGAAATACATTCGCAACGATGAGACAATGATTACGTCTAGGTTCACAATTCCCATCTCATGGTATAGGGAAGAGGAAAAGAAGAGTGGAATCAGCCAAAGGAGAAGAAACAAGTCCAGAGAGGGAGAGAGGGAGGGAGGGAGGGAGGGAGGGAGAGAGGGAGGGAGGGAGGGAGGGAGAGAGGGAGGGAGGTATGGAGGAAGGGAGAGGGAGTGAGGGAGGGAGAGAGGGAGGGATGGAGGGAGAGAGGGAGGGAGAGAGGGAGGGATGGAGGGAGAGAAGGAGGGAGAGGGGAGGGGAGGGAGGGAGATGGAGATAGAGAGGGATGGAGAAGGAGGGAGAGAGAGGGAGGGAGAGGAGTGAGAGAGGATAGTAAAGAGTCTACACCTTGGACACGCGAAATTTCTATGCCTCAAACGCGCGTTAAATGCAGAAATGGAACAAGGAATTAATAATACGATCGAAAATAAAAAAGAGGAGATGGCGGCGCCTGCGTACGACCTTTGAGGCCCGCTCCTCCCCTCTAACCCCTCTCCCTCCACCCAACCTCCGGTCCCAGTCAACGCAGCTAAGGGAAAATTCACCTCGAATCGAGTGACCTCGACTCGCGATGCTCCGCGCCGTGCGTATGGTCACGCGCGTCCGCTCGCCTATTCGCGGACAC
This sequence comes from Uropetala carovei, assembly GCA_036926305.1. NCBI lineage: Eukaryota > Metazoa > Arthropoda > Insecta > Odonata > Petaluridae > Uropetala > Uropetala carovei. The sequence continues at coordinate 14,895,302 of JAXCHB010000141.1, read as the reverse complement.
GCGCACGGATTCGTCAGTCCAAAGACTCTCGCGAAACGCAGCCGCGAAAATTGCGCCCTCTGAGTGGCGTCGCGGCGATCTGCGGGAAGTGATTCTTAGCATCCGACGTGTCCGACGCCTGCGTCGGCGGGGAACAAAGCGCGACGCCGTATGAGAGGAACGGGGAGAGACGCCGCCGTCCATGAAATGTGATCGAGTAACGCAGGCGCCTCATCTCCCTCCCTCCTGTCCTCTCTCTCTCTCTCTCTCTCTCTCTATCTCTCTCTCTCTCTCTCTCTCTCTCTCTCTCTCTCTCTCTCTCTCTCTCTCTCTCTCTCACTCTCTCTCTCTTCATCTCTCTCTCTCATTCGAGGGAAAAATCTTTCGAAATGATGTCGTACGATCTCTGACATCTTATTCTTCTAAAAAATTTTTACGGAGAATAAATTCGTACAAAAGAAACTTTACGGCGTTCACATTTTACCCTAGCAAAGACGACTGAATGCCGCATAAAGAATGAAACAAGAAATAGCTACAGAAGATAGATTCAAGGAGAAAGAGACGTCAAGTGAGGAAGAGAGAGGAAGATGAATAGAGAAAGTGAGGAAAAGAAAGGGGGAGAAAGAGGTAGAGAAAGATGGAGAGGTAGGGGGAAAGAGAGAGGGAGGAACAGAAAGGAAGAGAGAGGGAGAGTTAGAGAGAGGGGGAAAGAGAAGGGAGATAAAGGAAGGGAGATAAAGGAAGAGAATTGCAGAGAGAGGGAGAGGAAAAGAAAGGAAGAGGGAGAAAGTAATGGAGAAAAGGGAGGAAAGAAAGGAGAGAGGGGAGAAAGAGGAAGAAAGGGGGAGGAGAGAGAGTGAGAGGAAGAGAGGGGGAGGAAGAAAGAGAGAAAAAGAGCGAATATATTCTCCACAGAGTTGAATAAACTGCTTGGGAAGAGGAGGAGGAGGCTTGGCAACATCGCATAACTATCCCGCCCCTCCCCCTCCCGCCACGCTGACGTCAGTCCTCTCTCCTTCGGCTGCCCCCTCCCCGATCCATTCGAACATACGGAAGTAACTCGGTCGTAGTCTGCACTCACAAGAAGAGCTCGGCTAAAGAGAACTCCCGGTCGTTGAACCCGCTTACTCGGATATGCTCGACACTTCTCGAGAACGCTCGGAGTTTTATTCTACTCCGCCCTTTAATCTAATCACGTCTTTTCCATCCTCGATCCTTTCGCGTGTGCCGCCTCGCGGGTCTCCTCCACGACCGGCGCGCCGAAAAACACCCAGCCGAATATGTATATGGACGCCGTACGGCGATCCATCCCCGAGACAGTAGCCGATGCTGTCCCCAGAGATGACCAAGATACTCGATGCATATCGCTAGAAGACGCCCAGGATAATATAATTTGTCTTAGCGTCATCTACATAATATCCTGAAAGTTAGTACCATACTGGTGGATGTCTGGGAGTGCAGTGCACTATGGCTCCCTAGTTTAATTACGTTACCTCTTCCTGTTATGTTCCCACATCGTCCTAGGAAAAAACGATCCTCTGTATCGCTCAGTCATAATGCGATTGGTGGCTTTGTACAGGGCATGTCACTTAAAGGATGGAAAATGTTAGGTGAAAATGGGATGTACTCCTGGACGGGACAGGGTCGAGCCTCCGAATGGGTCAAGGAGGGGATAAGACTTCATGCTATGGGTTGGTACCAAGGTTCCCTCTAAGCTGCGCGGCCGCGCAGCAGTTTTTGAAGTGCCGCGCACTAAATTTTCCAAGCGCGCACGATTGTATTTCAGAATATATCGGAACGGGACCGCGTCAACCCCGGTGCATATCCGCGCACTATCTTCATGTAGGCGCGCTTAGCGATATTCATACCGCCCATGGATGAAAAAAAATTAGAAGGAACTATGGTTATTACCCGAAATGGAGGCATCCCATAGCAAAACATTCACAATTTAACGCAATGTTACAACATAAATGACAGTTGTATCCGATTTTTTCCTGAAGCGATTACACGGTTTATGGATGAAACTAGCATAAGTGCCCGTTGAATTTCAACGGGTTTAATGAATCTAAATTTTCGTCAATGCAACATGTAAAAATCGCAAGAATAAAATTGTGCACTGCTTTAACCATCGAATATTTCTATATTGCAAGTCTGTTTTAATCAATTAATTAAAATCTCACAGAAATTCCTTGTGAATAAAATAGTACCTTTCTTTCTACTAAAATAGCCATTGTTATTAGTTTTAAATTCATTATAGCATTAGGATTTCAATTGCATTATATAAGCAGAATTCCGGTTCCAAAAAATTGGTTCAATCTTCAATTGCCTCTGATAATACTTTAGAAAGATTTTGGAATATTATGTACCTCAATATCGTTTATCGTCTGCTCAGCACTCTTGCCTTATCATTTTCCGAAACAAACACTTTCGCCAGTTTTAAACGGATTTCAAACTTAGAAGAAAACTTGATTCAATTCAGTTAAAATAACCACAAATTCCAAAGAAAGCCCTTTTATAATATGCAATGTTAACCTAGAATTCATTCATTCTGAAAAGTGAATAAAAGTGCCATGTAGGTACATATATTTCTTTCAATTAAAATAGCCACTCTTAACAGATTTTAATGGATTTCAATTACATGAAATAAGCAGAATTCCGGTAACAAAAAAAACTGTTCAATCTTTAATTTCCTCTGATAATACTTTAAATAGATTTTGGAATAAAATGTACCTTAATATCGTCTAACGTCCGCTCACAACTCTGGACTTCTCAGTTTCCGAAACAACAACTTTCATTAGTTTTAAATTGATTTTTGCCTTGAAATATATGTATTTGAGTCAATTCAGTACAACTTCCACTTTAAATACTGTAAATTCCAAAGTAACTCATTTTATAATAGGCAAAGCTAGCCTAAAATTAATTCATTCTGTAAACTGAATAAATAAAGTTCTTTCTTTAAACTATAATAGCCACTGTTATTAGATTTAAATGGATTTTAAGCCTTAGAACTTACTCTGTATTAAATTAGCACCAAAATTCCTTTTATAAAAACAAATCAATTTATTAAAAGATCCACTGTTGTTTCTTCGAAAATTGCCTGTTAACAGTTTTAAATGTCCTTTTAATTTTAATTGAATTTTAATTTATATTCGTTTCCAATCTTCGGCCATTGTTACGAAATTAATTCGAGGAATAACAATATAAATTCGTAAGCACGTATGGTTTACAAAGAATTTAATTTAAGAATGCTTTTTATTTCCAATTTTTCTAAAATGACAATGTTGATGCTTAAAATTTTTTATATTTACGTTAATATAATTATTTTACACAAAACATGCCAATCTCTCCCCTTCCTTCCTCTCTCTCTCTCTCTCGTATTGAAGCACTCAAGGCACGCTTATTCCCAGAAGGATGTATACAATAATAGTAATTTGAGGTGTAACAATGATAATGGTCGACATAGCAACATCACGTTAAATGGCGAGATTTCCACAAAATATGTAAATTAAACGTTTAATATGGAATATTTTGAACTGTGGGCGAAAAAAGACGAACGGAATAAGAAACTTTATAAATATTCCTTCAAAATGGCTCAAATTCGAAGGTCATCTGTTAATTTCTTCTAATTTTAATTTCCAAATGAATAAAAGCCTGCACGTCGAAAAATCGCGTTTTAATGTAAAGTAATGGGAAATGCCTCTCTTGTAGACGAACCAAGGAATTTTTTCGCGATTTAAATTTATCATTCTCTGAAGAAGTGTTAATCAAGCATCCCTACCAAATTTCGAGTATCAATCATTATTATTTCTCGAGTTATTAGAGTTTGCATAGCGTGACCAACCCAACCAACCAACCAACGGACGAAGGCTATTATTATATAAAATGATTGACACGTATCAGCTGCGATATGCGGTTATACCTAAAAAAAAAAAAGAGAGAATTTAAAAATGGTTGTCGTTTAAAGATATCTTTGGTCGGCAACTAAGATCATAAGTGACAGCGCTTTCGCGAGATGTGTCATATGGCTCTTATTCCCATTCGAGTGGCCATAAGACGCACCATCGAAACACGAGCGCTTTGCTGTGTGCCTCGCGAACGCATCCCTTTATTCCACGTGATAAGTATCGCGGAATGCGAATCATAGAAATGACTCGATGAACAGACGTGACATTATGCTGAAATTCATCATTCCAGATTGGAGGCGTCTGTTTACAATGCACCGAAACGATCCTCAGTGGAAACATCGAGACTCGATATATATCTCTCTTAAAATCGTTCTCAGGCATGTCATCAAAGTGACTTTCTACCCAATAACTCCTTTAAAACTCGTCAGCTGAATCCTTTCTCTTATATTTCTCTAGAAACTTACATATATGTATACAATATATAATCTTAAATAAATGTTCTTTTTGTAAAATTGTAGTATAATTTTTAAATTCTCGCGAGAATGAAAGCAGTTTCATGGTGTCTACGGAGAATTATTGCAATATAAGCTACATGAATGGTTTTCCTAGCCTTAAGTCTATTTAAGACGCATCTCCTATCGTGTTTAGATAGTACCAGTGAATTTTTTTGTCTTGGCATTACAGGTGATACGGAATTGTGATTCCCACCAATTTCTTCAATTTCCAAAATCAAACCTTTACCCTTTATTTCATTCGTCAACCCCACAGTGCTTTTCATTTACCCCCTTTTGAACGTCCACTTGTAGTGTAATGGTCATTCTGTGAGGAAGTTCCGTGTATATTTGAGTGTGAGGAATTTTTCTCATCGGTAAAGGAAAGAGATTTATTTCTTCTTCCACCGCTGGAACGTTTACACCACAGCAAAGGTAGGAAAGTTCGTACCTCTCATCGAAGGAATAAAATCCTCCATGTCTTCCTTTAATTTCAGGTCTGGTTGACTGGCGTTTAGGTCGTCGCAGGCAAAGGTATCCGATTGATACGAAAATTAGTGTTCCCAGAATTTTCAATTTGGATATGACGTAATTATAAATGGGTTGAGTGAGTGTAAGCCTCTCGTTAAATATGGACGAATGGGTTTTATTGCAGCAAGTATAGCTCCAAAAAGTCCTGGGTTCGACTCCAAGGAAGACATTTACATTTTCCATAAGGTAACACTTAAAAATGGACTTTATGACGCGCAGGCTTTCATTCTTTTTTATTTAGATTGAAATTAGAAAGAAACTATGTACGAACAATCTTTGGATACGAACCATTTTGAAGAAAACATTATAAAGTTTCTTATTCTGTTCATCTTTTTAGGTGCGTTTCCCTCCAGCGTGAGCGCCTGTTGTCGTCGGCCTGTCCGTCCGTCTGTCTGTTTGTCTGTCCGTCCGTCAGCATGTTCGTTCTCACCTTCTACGCTACGGATTTTCATGAAATTTGATATTAAGGGCTAAAAATCAAAGATGATGAGAAAATCGCAAAAATGAATCGCGTACTCCAATCAGGGGTACCACTTTACTGGGGACAAAAAATGAAATTTTCGTCATATCTCGTAAAGTATTGCTCATATCAAAATATTTTTCAAATAAAACTTGTAGAACTAATAAATTAGAGTATTTCTTTCTCTATACATTTTTATCGTAGGAGTTGCCGTTATCATGAAAATCAAACCAGAATATCTTCATTCGAGTTGAACTTATTGTTAGAAAATGTTTTGCATGGATACTTCTTCATTGTTGCTAGCAAAAACAATCTCACAAACAAACGTTTAATTTCCTACGTGTGCATGCACTATTTATAAATAGGAAGAAGATGGATTATTTATGATGAAGAAAAGAACTTTAAAACGCTATTACCCTTACGTACAGGTATATAATTTCTTTCTAATACTCCACTGCACGAAACGCGCCCATTTGTGATACGTTGTAGACTTTCCTAACTTGTTTACTTTCTCATACGAAGTATCGAGAATGTATTGTTATCGCGAAAAAATTTGACCTCGAGCTTTTTCCGGAAATATACGTTTTAGGTGTCGCTGAATCCTAAAAAGTGGTTTTCGCAATACCGTCTGTCTGTTACTGGCTCTGGAGCCTAGACGGTAATGCGAAAATGAATGAAATCTCGTAGTTAGGCATTTTATCATACAGAGCAGAGTATATGAAGAAATGGATGACATTGATCAATAATTAAGGGAAGTTTATTCTACACATTTTTAACAACAATTTGATTTTCTCAAAAACGACTATAACGATTTTGATCAAATTTCGTACAGTTACTTGAGTTTACGTCTTCAATAACACTGTATAGTTCATATTTATCAAAAACATGAATATAACGCTACTTTATTCCAGGCAACTTTAACAATAATTTGATACAATTTTGTACAGTTACTTGAGTATACGTCTGCAATAATACTACATACTTCATATTTCCCAAAAAATTAATATAAGGCTTGTTTATTCTCGGGCAACTTTAACAAAAATTGGATTTTCTAAAAACAGGCTCATACGATTTTCATCTTATAAAGATAACTAAACGACGCATTTGTATATGAGAAAGTTTGTACAATGTATGTTGTACCGATTTTTAAATAATCAGGGAAGACTTCCTTCGAGTCGTATATTTGATTTACGGATCTAATTTCCCTGCTTTGAGATTTTCCTAACTGTAGTATATTTAGAGATAGCAACGGCAAAATCAGCTTTTTACTTTTCCATATACGAAGTATACTAAGAAAGTATTGTAATCGCGAAAAAATTCGACCTCGAGATTTTGATGGTAATATACGTTTTAGGTGCCGCTGAGTCCGAAAAAGTGGTTTTCGCAATGCCGTCTGTCTGTGGGTCTGTCTGGTCGCGGCTCTAGAGCCTAAAAGGTTGAGCGAAAATGGATAAAATCTCCAACTTATGCATTTTATCATACAGAGAAGAGGCTACGAATAAATGGTTGACATTGCTCATTAAGTAAGGGAAGTTTATTCTACGCATTTTTAACAACAATTTGATTTTCTCAAAAACGGCTATAACGATTTTGATCAAATTTCGTACAGTTACTTGAGTATACGTCTGCAATAATACTACATATTTTATTTTTCTCAATGAATGAATATAAGGCTAGTCTATTCTTGGGCAACTTTAACAAAAATTGGATTTTCTAAAAACAGGCTCATACGATTTTCATTTTCTAAAGATAACTAATCGACGCATTACTATATGATAAAGTTGTACAATGTATGTTTTACCGATTTTTTTAATCCATACGCCATCGGAATGTTCTCCAAATAATGTGACAGTGGTGCCCCTGGAGGCATTGCTGCGCAGTTTTTCCCTCGATAGTCAAAGCGATTGAAATGAAACGCGAAAGCGTCAGAGTACACCACCACGGATACTCCCTGGACGGCGTGAGGTAGCGATGGAGGATATAGGGGAGAGAGATGTGGAGGGGAATGGGGTGATGTGGAGGGGGATATGGATAGGAAAGGGTTGATGTAGAGGGGGACGAGGGTGTGGAGGAGGAAGGGGGAATAAAATAGGGGAGAGGGATGTGTAGAGGTAAGGAGAGAAGTGGAGAGGGAATGGGGGAGTTAGAGGGGAATGTGGAGGGGGAGGAAGGGGTGTAAAGGTGAGGGAGGGGGAAGATGTATGAATAGAGAAAAGAGGTATGAGGAGAGGGAAGGAGAGGTTCTTCGGAAGAGGGCGTGTGTGTTAATATGGACGAGGAGACGACCACGAGATATCCGAGTAATATTAGTAGTAGTTTGGTTTTACTGGTGCGTCGACAGCGAAGGTCATTTTGCAGAGTCAAATTCTGTTAGTTAAAGTGAAAATAAATAAGTTAAAATATATAGATAAATTAAAATAAATAAGCGCATAAGTTAGGTAAATAATTAAAAAGTAATAAAAACAATCATGTAAAACTCTAAATATTTATAGAGCACTTAAAAGTTTAGTTTCCCTTAGCAACGATAAAATAATATCAATCTTTAGAGGATCGACAGCTAAAATGTCAGAGATACTGCCTCTGATAACGAGATATTCGAAAAGATGGGTGAATTGGAAGGAAAGGCTGTTGCCCCTCCTATCCATCCATCTCTCAAGTGACACTACGGTAACTATATTGAAAATGAGCTTGATTAATATAATGTATATATGGTGTTGAGTGAAGGAAACCCAGTGAAAACTTACGAAAAGGAAAGCCACTGGGGTGTCGGAGAGATACGTTGACACACGTCAATAGAAGCTTTCGGGAGGATCCCTTAGTCAGCACAAGAGAGAGACAACTGCCTTCATTCAACACCTTCGATATATATATATATATGAAATAAAAGCAAATAACCCAACTTACCTTGAGCACAGCAAGCTTATGCGGGCTTCTACCACTAACAACATATAATTCAAACAATATGAATGAATGTACTCAATTTGAATGATCTACTGCGTATTCTATTATATGAATACGTGTACATCATTAAATATTAAATTTTCCATCATTCAAAAATATAATGTGCTTAGTTAAATGAATTAACTGGAGACAATAATTAAATGGATATACGAGGTGCTGTTAAAAAGTTTCCGGACTGGCCGCGTGGAGCGCTTCTCGTGTGAACCCTGCACATGCGCAAGCGGGGATGCACATTATACTTTATTACGCAGTGTCTGCCGAGTAACAGTGAGATAGCACGTGGCGTATTGTTTTGGCAGTTCTTTGTTTCATGTTGTGACAGTGTGTGTCTGCGATCATTTTTAAATAAAAAAATACATCTTTGAAAGAACAACGAGTGTGCCTGAAATTTTGTTTTAAGCTCCGTAAAACAGCTTCAGAGATCCACAAGATGCTTCAGCAAGCTTTTGGTGAGGAAGCCATGGGTAGGACCCAATGTTTCGAGTGGTTTTCCTGGTTTAAGGAAGGACAAACGTTGGTTGAGGACAATGAACGTTCTGGCCGTCCATCAATCAGCAAAACTGACGAGAACATCGAAAAAGTGCGGGAGGGCATTCATGAAGACCGTTCGTCAGAGTATCCAGGACGTTGAAAACATTGTTGGGATATCAGAAGGGATTCCAGAAGGAGCAGCGTTTGAACGTTTGCCAGACTTTCTTTCTAAGGTCATCACTGGCGATGAAAGTTGGGTTTATGGATACGACCCGGAAACAAAACAATCGTACCAGTGAATAAGTCCGAGATCACCAAGACCGAAGAAAGCCAGGCAAGTCAAGAGCAATGTGAAGAGCATGCTGATCGTTTTTTTATTGAAAAGGAGGGAATTGTGCATAAAGAATTTGTACCTCAAGGGCAGACAGTGAATCAAAAATTTTACATTGAAGTTCTGAGACGTTTGAGAGAGGATGTGAGGAGGAAACGCCCGGCCCTGTGGGCGTCCAAAGACTGGTTGCTCCACCACGACAATGCGCCTGCTCACACCGCGCTGTCTGTCCAACGGTTTTTGGCCGACAACAACTTGGCGGTGGTCCCTCACCCCCCCCCCCCCCCCCCTACTCCCCCGATTTCGCCCCCTGTGACTTTTTCCTCTTCCCGAAGATGAAAATGGTACTCAAGTGGCGGCGTTTTAACACCGCTGAGGAGATTCAAGCCGAATCGCAGGAGGTACTTAACGACATAGCCAAAAAGGAGTTCCAGAACTGCTTCCAGAAGTGGAAACGTCGCTGGAATCGCTCTATTGTTGCCCAAGGAGAGTACTTCGAAGGAGATAACACCGACTAGACAATTGGGTAAGCCTAAACTTTATTTTTAGGTTAATCCGGGAACTTTTTGACAGCACCTCGTACCTACTTTGCATAATGCAAAGAGCTCAAGATTAGGCATATCGCTCCTAAGATGATCACGGTCGGCCCTCGTTTACACATAAATAATCGCTACAATATGCATTGTACAAACTTTCTCATATACCTACCAATGCGTCTACTTTCACTACGCTATCTCCAGACTCTCTAGAATCTAGAAGGAACTCGTAGTGCTACAAAAAAAGAAGAAAATCGCGGAAAACGACTTCGTCACGTAAATGGTACTAATCAGGCGTAACCTGGCGGGCGCAGGCCAACGCAGTGCGTGGGGGCCCCAAGATATTTGGGGCCCAACAAAAATACTTACAATTTTTCCCGTAATCTGCCGTAAGGTATTCGAAGTACATAGTAATATCCTTATTGGAATGAAAGATTTCATCGCTCGAAATGAAGACGAAAATACCCATCTCAAGTGTTTGGAGTTGTTTTGCTCTTATCCTTATAATGTTAGAATTATAGAAGTCTCAATGTATTTTTGGAATTAAAACGGAAAAAATATCGATAAAATCAAAACGGTATAATAATTTCATATATTTTTATATAAATGGGGACCCCAAAAAATTGACTTGCGTGGGGGCCCCAAAACCGTAGTTATACCCCTGGTAATAATATATTGATAACCTAATATATTTTAAATTCAAATTTTATAAATAGTTATCCCATACATAAATATCAAGTATTATGTGGATTGGTGAACCTAAACAGGCACTGGAGTTCTATTCCTGGACGAAGATTGTTGAGAGAACTGGGGAGTAAAAATCAATATACATATTATAATTAGAGCTGTCAATAATCGATTTTCGAAAACCGATTCTACTTACCGATTTTCGACCGCCGTTTTAAAAGTCGAAAATCGAAATCGATTTTTTTTACCGAAAAGCCGAAATCGATTTTTTTTACCGAAAAGTCGAAATCGATTTTTTTTACCGAAAAGTCGAAATCGATTTTTTTTACCGAAAAGTCGAAATCGATTTTTTTACTGAAATGTTGAAATAGATTTCTACTGAACTATTGAAGTCGGTCTTCTGGATGTCTACATCGATTTTCTCAAAAAAGCCTACAGTATGTGATCGTGGAACGAAGTGACACCGCATCGTGTCCGTTGTCTATGGTAACCCGATGTGCTACGGATCTGAAATTTGGAATGTAGGTAGAACTCCGGGTGAAACAAGTTCGAAAAATAAAATTCTGAAATTCATACTCCAGAACAGACATATAATGTAATGGTGACGGCTCACTTATAAATACTGCTCCTACTATTTTATTTTATTTGGAGTAAGATTAAGTAATGATTAAGTTATAATTAAGTAAAATTAAATAATGTATATGTATGATTGTAGCAGTAAATGTAAATCATCTTCTGTGTTTTTCATCCTATTATGAAAATATTACTGCTGTAATCATAAAATGCAGCTTACGAACAAGGATTACTGTAAAGTGCTTCCTTTTCAAATCCTAGAAGAATTTGCCGTTTCTTATTTCACCGCCAAGATGAAAACGTCGCCTGCTGGGAAACGGTAAGGTCCGAAATAGCCTTGAATATCCATGGGTCCATCTGCAATTGTCCGCTTTAATTATCCTTTATTTTTTATTTATAATGGTATTTGTCAGACCAAAGGGCAGTGGGGTATCAGCGTCACACCGCCTTGATTGTTTTTGCGGAATGAGAAAATGAAAGAAAGGAAAATGGAAGAAATGCAAACCTCGATGCATCCTTTGTGTAGAGATAGCCATAATCGAATGATTTCCATAATAGTATGTTTTTTAATTATTATAAATCGAAAAAAAATAGTGTTTTTTAATCATTTTAAATCGAGAAAAACGACATAGACATCCAAAAGACTGACTTCCCCAGTTCACTAAAAAAAATCGATTTCGACTCCTCGGTAAAAAAAATCGATTTCGACTCCTCGGTAAAAAAAATCGATTTCGACTCTTCGGTAAAAAAATCGATTTCGACTTTTCGGTAAAAAAATCTATTTCGACTTTTCGGTAAAAATCGATTTCGATTTTTCGGTTTTCGACTTTGACTTACCGACTTTTCGATTTTCGACGGTCGAGTTACCGATTTTCGAAAAAAATCGAAAAAAATTGACAGCCCTAATTATAATGTCTCGACGCTGTATATTTTATTTTTGTTAAAATATGGATTATGCAGTATTGCTTATGACTCCATGATCTATAAATGAGTAAATTTTAATCAAAATCGTTGGAGCCCTTTTTGAATAAACCGATATTTTATAAAAATCAATAAGAATAAACTACCCTTCGTTGCTGTACTATATCGTTCACCTATGTATAGTTTTTATTCTGGATACTATGCCTAAATACGAAATATTTCATGTGGTTTACCTGTTTAGGCATTATAACCGCGCACAAACAGAAGACATGGCGAAAAACGCTTTTTTGGACGCAGGAACGCCTAAAATATGTGTACGTCAAAATCTCGAAGCCGATTTTTTTGCGACTACAATACTTTCTCTATATTGTACGTATATGAGAAAGGAAAATGTAATGTGTAAAACCTCACCAGTAATTTATTTGAAAGTAAACGATCATTTAATCGTGAGTCGTTCGAGGAACAATGAAACCATGTCAAAGATGCCACAAAGTAAGTTAACTCCATCGGATATATGAAAGATTATGGTTCTGACTTCTGTGTCTTCGAAGGAATAACGAGGTTTGTCCTTTGAGAGTTGATACTCTCTGCCAGCCTGAAGAGTCTCATACCACCAATTCTTCCTATAAGTTTTTATATAAATTTACTTTATTATGTGGTTTTAATATACCATTTATAATACTAAGCACAATAAAATACTTTTATACTAGTAAACCAAATTTAAAACGTATACTATATAGTGCTCATTCTCCGTCACATTATTTGGGGCCACAATAACTCCAAATCGTCCGTTAAAACCTTTCGACCTTGCCAACAACAAGCATTATTTGTGAACAATTTCATTTTTCTTCTCTTCAAGATGCAAATATTAATTTCGTTAACCTTTTTCAGTAAAAGAAAAGCTGTTTTTTCATGACGTTTTCATAATCGTGTTTACCTTTCCAATAAGACAATTTTCATGCGTCTCTGTGTCGATAACGTTCGCGTAATCGTTTAAGCAATCGCGTGCCTGAAAAGATCCGACCAAATAACGAGCTTTCATTCTGGAAAAATAAATTCCTTTCCTCCTTCGAAGTGATATCATCATAACGTTGCCATGCTTGCTTATTCGGCCATTCCGTTAAGTGGAATAATCCGTGGATAAATCGCTCGCTCACGAATCGTAAGACGCGAAATAACAGCATCATATATTTCTGGAACTGCTCCCACAAGCAACATTAATTTAGTCCTTAAAATAATTTTTCTGTCTCATTCAGTTCGTCACTCAACGGCAGTTCAAAGTCTCTCGCTATCTCTTACTCAAAGATACTCATTTAATATTGCAAATGTCTCAGAAAAAAGATGGTTTAATTCTAACCTGTGCACGCTCGTTTACAGTGAAACTGCTGATACCGTTCTCCTTCCCCTCTCATATTAAATGTGTTATGTTTTAATTTAATTTAATTAATTTTTATTGTTCATTTTCCATTACTTTAAAATATATTTTGTGAATCTTTTTAAACTTGTATGTATTATTGTAATTCCACTATTATTCTTTTATGTGTCTAGGGCAGTGTTTCTCAACCTTTAGCAAACCGGGGAGCACCTAGAGGTATTCATTAACTTAGGAGGAGCATTAGAACAAACTTTTCAGGAAAACATTTGTTACCTAGCAGCTGGAATGTCTATCATAGTACACTTGTCAGTAAAAAAACGATCTAGAAAAAAAATGAATGAATGAACTAAAGAAATCGAAATGAGATTAAAGACGACCTCACACATATTATGTATATATTGGTTATTTAATTTAAAAAATAAATCCATACAAAATGATGAAGCTTGCCGAGCATCTACCTAATGGTTACGGAGCACCGGTTGAGAAATGCTGGTCTAGGGTATTCGCAGGTTTGTTCCACCCCCCATTTTCCCTTCGTGGGTGTTTTCCTGCGTGGTGATTTACTAGGTTGGCCAAGACAGGTCTTTCCTAGGTTTCCTTTGCCTTTTTTTTCTGGTATTTCCTAGTTTTCACCACAAATACTTTTGTCTTTTTATTATAAGTTTTCCGAATTTGTAATTGGATATTTTGATTGTGTGTTTTTCTATTTGTTTACTTTCAGGTTCTTTTCTGCTAAGTTGTGTGTAGGTGTACACATATAATCATTATTATTATTTTTCTAGTCTGTAGGAAGGGATTATATAATCTCAATTTCGCCTTAATAAAGTCATTTGTCTGTCTGTGTCACAGAGGATGCCGCGTCTATCCGGTTTCCACGGATGCGTAGTCGGAAAGCGGCGAACCGATAACCGCGAGCACTTTATGTTCTCCCGAAATTGTCTCTGAGGATGATCCTCGGCCTATCAATAAGTGACGTGAAAATTTCTGCGTGTGAATAAAGATGGGGAAGAGGACATAGGGGAAAGGGAGAGAGAGGAAGAGAGAGAGGAAGAGGACATAGGGGAAAGGGAGAGAGAGAGGCGGTGAGGTGCCAGAACGCGCCACACCACCAATTAAAACCCGACCGTCACCAAATGCGATCCTCGCGGAAAACAGCGTAGCAGGGAGAGGGAGTGAGGAAGGAGGAGATGGAGGGGGGAGTGGGAGGGAGGAGAGGGGAGGTGGATGTGCGCAGGAGAGTGGATTTGGCATCCATTCAGAAGGAGAGGACGGTATTAGGGTCTCTGGTAACATATTCCATCTGACCCTGGGCTTATTTGGGATTCGTCCCCGCCTTTTAAGAGTACACATCTTCTCTTACGTTCTGCGTCCGCGTCGCATGCGGAGTAAACGCAGGAGTTACGCCTAGTGTACGCGTAGTGACGTCATCGAACAATTATAATTTATCGAAGCTCCATAGCGGTGGATAGAATTTTACTGATTTGGGCACGTCGATGGTTCAAAATGCACGTCAAAGACTCGGCAAGACGATTGCTGAACGATTATCGGCTCTCCTCGAATAACTCCGCGAGTAATTACGTACCATAACGTGCCGAAAATAGTCGAATCTCGATCGAAAGAAGTGATAAGGATCGATCCGATCATCCGCTTATTTCCTCGATCGAAATATCGATTAGCGAAATTCTTTACGACACATTGGAGTAAGTAGGTCACGTCAAATTATCAAGGGTGTGGTATGATAATTCAATGTGTTTGATAAGACAAAATGAAACAAATAAATTTCTTTAAAGAAACAAACTAAAGAAATATAGAGGCAATCAACATGAAAAGTGATATGACAAAAATTTTATGAATATTAACTTAACATTTATGAAGAGGGAACAGAGCGTTCCCGACTTATGACTCTAATGCGTTCCTGAAAATCGCCTCGTAGGTCGAATTATCTTAAGTCGAACATCAATTTCCCATAGATTTACATGTCATAAATTGAGATACGTTCCAGTACCTTGGAAAAATATGTACCAAACCGTGTTTAGGCCATAAATCAATAGTTTAAGAAGCAATGAGTGTTATATATTGTACAATAAACATTTTTAAGTCTTAAAACAAACGATAAATTAATATCTACAATGCGAACGAGTCGTGTCGTCAAACTGAATATCGGCCGAAAATACGCGCAAGAAAGTAGACTAGAATTGCATCGGATGTCGGATATCCTATTTCCGGGGTACGATATCATCTTATGTCGATTTCGATGTAACAATGTATTAATGTCGTAAGTCCGGGTTTATCTTAAGTCGAAACATCGTAAGTCGAGAACTGCCTGTATAATGGTTATAGAGTGAATCATACTACAACAGATGCATCATAAAGAGTCGTTGCAGAATGAGTTTGACCCTTCTCCGTCTTAAGTTGGGGAATGCAAGTTAAAAAGTGCGGAAACTGCAAAACCAGTTAGTACGAGTCACATATGCAAAAGCGGTACTTTTCCGCACCAAATCACCCTGGGGGTCGCATGCGGCCCTCGAAAGGCGGGTTAGCGACCCCTTCTTTATGAAGTCGCTTCACCGAATCGGGGATCACTTCGATATACGTAAAGCAGCCATTTGCGGAATTTCGCTACCACGTTTTCTATAATATGTTTGTGTCTGCGCTTGCGCACTAAGAAGTTCACTCTTCCGACCTCGCCTCGGCTCATTTCTCTTAAATAATTTGTTCTTAAACTTACAACCTTTGAATCGAAGATAATAATAAAAATAAGATACTTTAATACAAATTTCTTCATTTTATATTACTATTACTAACATTTAACAACGAATTTCTTAAAATTCTACGATAAAAATTATTATTCGTGAAAATTTTATATTTTGGGATTTAAACTTAAATCCAAAATAACTCTGCGTTCCTTATATTGAGAAACACTGCTTTAAATGCAACGCGTCTTTCATTCGGGGTGAAAACAGCCCCCTCAGGTTCTCTTGCGAACATACATATACAGATGCGTAGAAGGCAAGAGCAAAAGAGGCCGTGTGCAAAGATAGACATCGATCGCTGTCACTAAAGAGGACTGACCAAGTTCTATTGTTTTACACGAAGTTTTCGTGTTTGGAGATTTCCGGTAGATGATATCAGCATGAACAGTTAACTGGCCTAAAGGATTCATTTCTTTAAATTGTCTTTTGTTAAAAATTATTTCTCATAGTTTGGGAGCTATGGCACTATTTGTTCAAACGTTTCGTGGAAAAAAACGAATTTTGTCGTGCGTCATGTCACGGGGGAAGAGAGGGGGGGGGAGGTGGGGGGGGGGGGGGGAGGCACAAGTGTGAATCCCATCAGATTCTGAAGAGAGAAATCACAACGTCCTCGTTCCTCGCTATACAATCCTAGCGCATTAGAAGTCGTATTAACGTACTTGGAGTCAAGTACGGATACAGCATGAAATTCAATATTTGTGATTTTACTCGTATGTATATTTTTTAGTAACAAATGGATGTTTACAAATTCTCGAAATCGATGCATAAATGATTAAGATAAAAGTGTATCCCGCATATTTATAAAATAGGTACTAGATTTCTTTCATGGCGTGTTATTTTCAATATACGTGGAAGTAACCCTTCTAGGAGGAATCAGTCTAGTACTCCAGGTATGCTTTTAAGCAGGAAACGATGATACATTCGTTCTATCAAAAAAAAAAAAGATCCTATTTAATTGCTTGCGGGAAGAAGTTGAGAGGGAGAGAAGATGAGGGTCAGAAGAGGGAGCTTTCTCAAGGTCATTCTGATGAAGGTGCTCGTCACTTGACACGCACGCATATTCAAGTGGAGATGGAGTGGTTGGAGAGAAAGGAACATAGAGGTGGTAGAGGGAGATAGGGGAAAGAGGGAGAGAGGTGGTTGATAGAGGCGGAATGGAGATATAGAGACTGAATTTTGTTTCAGTAATTAATCTCCCACTAATTAGTTGTTTCCAAAAATTTAAAAAAACGAACTGGATTTATCACTTTGTTGTCCGTCCCTATGTCAATCTGTAGACATTCAACTTATTTTAAGAGATATTTTGTAAATTATTTTTGAATTCGCTAGATCATATCAATCTATGATTAATTTTCCCGGTAGTTTATAGACTTTCCGCTAGGTGTCTTCAAAAGGAAAAATTCTAAAGTTTGAAATGGCACTGCTGTCAAACAACTGAAGCTACAGGAGTGATGTTTTCACGATAATAAAGGATGTGCATCGCAACAATGATCTTTTCCATTTCTCTCTAAAGGAGGAGAAAAAATTCATGCTAAAATATTAAAAGAAAACTCTTGTCTTGTTAGCAAGGGTATCTTATTATCTTGTTTTAAGAGATTGACCAAAAATTACTTTTTGGTTGGATAGATACTAATAAAATATTACGATTTCCACTTTACGAATCCTCCGTTAGTTTGAATTTCAACCGATATAGTTCGCTATAATTGGAAAATGAGCAACTTTAAACTACTATTGTCAACAGCCCATTCATGCTATAAATATGATATTGAGATTCAAGATGTGGCGGTGATTTAATAAGTGATGCAATGAAATCTACGAAATTAAGTGTATTTCAGCAAAATTTTATAGAAATTTTAGAAAAAAACGAAATTTGACACAAAGCAAACGATGTATTTTCTTCGATGTTTGTGTGTTTTGTTATCATAAATAATTAATATTTATTCGGAGAATTAACAGATATTGTACGGTAGTTTTTAATAAAGGTATATTTGGGCAAAAAAGTTTTTCTTAAAAAAACGAGCATTCCATATTCGCCAGAGGCGATTGGACATTCTTGTTTTAGAGTTCCTTTTACCAATGAATAACTTCAATTCAGTTCTACTGTGGATTTATATTGAGGCGAGGCGGATCACATCATAAGATATCCCGCGGTACAACCGATGATACGGTCTCTAAGATCCAATACGGTACCTAAACACAGCTGTTTAGTTTCATTTTAGTTTTTATCTATCATAATCGCTCCAAACAATAAAATAGAAAAATCACTACAGACATCATGCTCTGCTCAGGGAAGAGGATTTTTTCAAGGTTAGAGTAGATTACAGCAGGGATTACAGATTACAGCAGGCCACACCAGGCCCGCGAAAGCATTTTATGCGGCACGCGAAGCTATGGTGAAGATATGGTCTGTGATATTTACTATTACAGATAATTTTGTACATTTTAAGTTCGATTGCTTCCATAACACCCAATGCATGGCGAAGTTTTTAACTGAAAAATGGTCAAAACTTCATTTTCAGTTTAAAAATCACATTTAATAGCTTGAGTGAGTTCCGATGTAAACTCTAATGCGGCCCGCAGAGGCACTCGTGATTTCTTATACGGCTCGCCAAAGTACTCAAATATATTAATGCGTAAAATGGTTGCACGCACCTGGATTACCGGATGAGTCAGGCAAATCCGCGTTATATCCTAATCCGCCTTAAAAGTGGCGACGTCATAACAGGAGATCGCTGTATATTAGTAATGCAAAATCTATCTAGAGAAACGGGTGAAAAAATCGGTAATACTATATGATATAAGCACAAACTGCCTCGACTGATAACGTGTACGTCGCTTATACTTTCTCATATACGAAATACATTGAGAAAGTATTGTAATCGCGAAAAAATTCGACCTCGAGATTTTGATGGAAATATACGTTTTAGGTGTACCCGAGTCCGAAAAAGTAGTTTTCGTAATGCCGTCTGTCTGTTAGTCTGTCTGTTCGCGGCTCCAGAGCCTAAACGGTTGAGCAAAAATGAATGAAATCTCGTACTTAGGCATTTTATCATACAGAATAGAAGCTATAAATAAATGGTTGACAATGCACAATAATTAGAGCTACATATTTCAGTTATAAAAATACTGGCTGAAGTGCCCGGCGTTGCCAGGGTAAATCCAATGCTTCATGTGTGACAAACTTGAGAACTTTTCTATGTATTATGATTTACTATAAGTTATCTATCTTGGGTATAAAAATCTATAATTTTAGGCGTTTGTCGTCTCAAATACTGTATTTCTACAATAATTTTTAGTAATTTTAAATTCAATACGATAATACGCTGTACTTATAACCCAATATATACAAATAGGAAAAGGAAAAGACACTGGAATCAAACACGGGACCTTGGAATTGGATGCATGCATGAAATATACATATGTATATGGACATTGAAACCCCCTAGTGGGAGGACCTAAATATAAAACAAAGTGGGGGTGAGGGAGGGATGAAAAGTCGGTTTCTCATCTGATGATTTTGCTCTGCAACGAAACCATGGTCGTCTAAATATTCATACATGGGGAAATTACAAAGTTTTTAAATTTATTTATCATGCAAGTGGATACGATGCAAAATTTGTTTGCACTGACTCCAGCGGTGTCCGAATGCATAAATAGCAGACAGACACTCTTCTTTATATATATATATATATGGAAAAAGAGAAAGAGGTAGGAAAAGGTTTCAGCTGACAGACGACTTGAAAGGGAAAGAGATCTATCAAGACATGAAGAAGACTGCGGAAAATAGGAGTATATGGAGAACCAGGTTTAACCATGAATAATCACGGACTTGTCTACGGACAGACTACCTATGATGATGATATATATAAAGGTGGCAACAAGGTGTTGGAGGGAGCCCAGTGGACACTTACCTAAATTTTCTCCGTCGCTGAGGAAGGGCCTCCGCCCGAAAGCTTCAAATTTGTGTTGTTTTTCGTGTGTTTCTGTTTTTCGTGTGTCTTCAGCACCCCCAGCGGCTCTCCAATCTAGGTAAGTGTCCACTAGGCTCTCTCCAACACCTTGTTGCCACCTTTATTATTACCTTTCCTTTTCTTTAAGCATTTATGTATATATATATATATATATATACATAAATGCTTAAAGAAAAGGAAAAGTATATATATATACACACATATACATACATACATACATACATATATATATACACACACACACAAACGTAGATTAGAAGATTGAATTGTTTCAATAAGCCCAGAATCCAAATAATGATAGGCAATAATATTCAAACATAATATTGCTGGAGTATAGCTACCCTCACTCTTTTTAATTCAGGCCGCTCCAAACTCCTCCGCTTTCCTCCCTTTTTCCCTCTTTCATATATTATGTCAGTGGTTCCCAAATATTTTGTAGACGCGGCAAAGGCGAACAGAATTTCGCAGCACCCCCCCCAAAAAACAAGGCTTTTGTATTTTTACATAGGTAAGCGTATTGCAATCTATGGGCGCATCCATTTGTTGATTATACTACACTCATACACTATCATTTTATTAGAGGAAAACTTATTGCTATAATTACCTATGAAAATATCCGACTCGCTGATTTATTTACTAAACTAGGTTTTTCGCGGCACCCAGTTTGTGGATCACTGCGTTGCTATGGGCTCTGAAAAGCGCGATGCATAAAGACAAAAACTATCCATTGATTTTAATCTCTCATCCACAGCACTTTAAAAAATAACGGAGAGGGGGAAGGGGGGGGAGATTCTGGATGTGAGAGAGAAAAGTTTCAGAACGGGAATATTTTCTTGAAACAGGAGAATTTGTCTGTTACGGTAATTCAGTGGTATAATATCAGCACGGCAAGCGGAAAACCCGAGTTCGATTCCCGGTTATAGCAGATTTTTTCACATTTCCCAAGCCATTTATTGTTTGACTACTAATAATTTATACCAAATCCGTTAAGCTTATGATTAGCAACAAAAATGAAAAAATGTGTCGCTTTTAACCGTAAATTCTAGCAATAAAAAACGTCCTGATTCCTGCGAAATTGTTGCGATAGGACAGAACCTTTTTTTTTAAAAGGCAACATTGTCCGATGATATAGTCTAATTGTCTAAGGAGGAACAGAGGGAGTTGGGTTTCTCTTAAGGAGACGTCGTCATTTAGAGGACGGGATTAAAGCGGAAGATCGACAATAAAAGACGCAATGCAAGAAACAAAGTGGCAAAGTCGCAAGCTCCGTGAATTAGGGTGCGAAACATGATTAGATTCGCCTAATCGAAGAATTTTACATATATGCGAACATTGCGCGACGGCACATCGATGACGAACTGCGTTTGTGGCATTCTTGATTCAAACAGAATAAAATAATTCCGCAACAACATCCACTTCTTGTTCACGAATAGGTGCCCCTCTCTCTCTTTCATTTTCTCTCTCTCTCTCTCCTTTTATCTGCGACCGATTGCGAGGTCGCATTTGCTCAACGGACGGAGATAACATTTTACATAAAGTGGGTCAGAGAGAGAGATAGAAGGGGAGGAGGCGGCGTGGATCGGGGGCGGAGTTGCGCCTTTCGCTTTCAGGTTAAACCGTTGGGGGAGACTAGACGCGACGAGACTAACCGCCGTGAGAAGAGCGGAAGGATTGATTTCGTCGGTTGAATAGAGCGATTCCTCTCCAGTCGTGTATTCTTCCTGTCTCTCGATCACGTGATTTTATTCTTCCGCTACGCGCCTTACGCCACGAAATTCAATTTATCTCCTCGGCCTTGTTTCGAGGGTTATCCCACAAAACGCCTTGCTTACTTGAAAATTCTGACCCTAAAAGTTTCAAATTTTTTCGAGAACCAGCGCAAAAAATATACGATCGGAATTTTTTGCCCTAATTTATTTCCCCATGAGCTTTCAACATAGACTGAGGATTTTCCGCCGTCCATCTTGTTAGAACAATTCCGCAAAATAAACGAACGCACTAATCAAAAAAGTCGGGAGGAAACCACGCACTATTTTTTTAGAAACGCCACGAGAGCCGCACTCTAAAATAAACAATTCGCAATTGGAAATTTAACGCCAAAATGATTTATAATTCGCAATCTGAATCAGCGATCCAAGTAACGTTTCAAATAGATTAACGAGTGAGCGTAAGACATCGGCTCCGGATTGCTCGCGAGTGGACGAGCTGACACGAAGCAGACCTCGGGGTCAGGAGTAGGTCTGCGGCCTCTATGGTAGACGCGAGTGCGGTTAGGGTGTAAGGAGAATGCGAAAAAAAGGCACGTGAGAGGGAATTTGGAACTGAAATGAGATGAGAGCCATTTTATAGGTAAGTATAATAAGATTGAATAGTTCACAAAATAGCACTCGAAATATAAAAGTGATCAAAGTAAGGCGAGAAAAACGAAAGCCATTTTAAGAATGAATTTGGGAATGGGAGAGAGAGAGAAAGAAAGGCGAGAAGTGGTGAAAGGGAATGGGACGTGATTAAAAGGGAGAGAGAGAGAGACACGCAAACACTCCTCCTCAATCTTATCTGACGAAGGCGGACATTGACCCCGTCGAGAGCGAAAGTGTTTGTTCGAACGGTGTGAAGCGGAATAGGGTCGTGGAGAGGTGCGGAGAATGAAGCCGTTTCTTTTATTTGAAAGCGAAAACACACGGCAGCGGTGGCTATTAAAGAAGGTCAGGAATGGGAGAGCGGTAATGGAGGGGGGAGAGAAATGGCGGGGTGAAGAGGAGGGAGGGGAAAGAGGGATGGAGAGGGGGGGGGAGGGGGGGAAGAGGAGCACGCGGTCGGCGGCCGTCCGAAGAAGACGAGAAGGGTCACCACCAAAAATGCCAGTGGCTAGTAGGAGGGTGGGAGGAGGAGGAGCTACGGTCATCCCACTTTTCGATTCAAAAGAAGAGGCGCCCCAGGAGAGGGCGCGTGGCAACAGGATGAGGCGTGGAAGGGGGCGGGAGGCAGAGGGAGATCGGATCTCAGATTTGATCAAAGACGTTCTCGATCAATGGTCAATTTTTCGTAACGCATGAGTCCTTTTACTGCGTTAAGAATTGCCACTTTCTTCGCTTTTCCGGAATGCAATTAGTTAGGAGTCGGCGTCTGCGCTCGCATTGTGCAGATAAGGTCCCGAGGGTGTCCTAGGCACTATCTAACGGGATCTCTTAAAAATTACAAAACAGCTCGGTCCATAACAAAAACAGGGAAGCGTGGTATGGGGAGGTCGACAGAAGTGGAAAAGCGGAAAAGTCTCGTCTTGAATCGCGGAATCCACAGCATTATACTTCGGATACAAATTATCGCTGCAAAGGTTTATCATCGTGTGTACACTTGATGATTGATCCCTAACTTCTAACACACCGTGTGTTTGTTGTCTGGCGAATCGGACTCGTGGGCTATTATCGCCGTGTGAATACCGCCGCGCATCTAGATGAATGAAATGAACGCGGAATGAAGACACCTGCAATTCCCGGTGAGAGCATTCTTCAGCAAGCAAAACAAGAAAAATATAAGAAATATTTACGACGGATACTCGGTTACGACACGTCAGAGAGCAGCGCGCAAACACAATGCCAACCTGACGTCGCACAGGGAGAGAGAGAGAGCGAGAATGTGGGAAAGGGTGGGAGGGGAAAAAGGGTGGGAGGGGGCAAAGGGGAGATAGGAGGGAAGAGAGGGGAAAAGAGTTATATCGGTAAATACGCACACGTGTATTCTATTTGTCGAGAAGGTGTACTCACGGCGAGAGAATCGAGAGAAGAAGCGAGAGAAGAGAGGCACAAAGAAGGAAAGGAATTGATAAGCCAATTTCCAGCCAGATGGTGAGCAAATAGAAGAACTAGCACGGCGAAAACGGGAGAAAAAAAAGTCTGAACGAAGTGGGCAAAATGCGCCAAACAGAGAAAGGGAGAGAGTAAGAGGCGGAGAGAGATTGATTGATTGATTGATCGATTAATATCTTTATTGGGGCGAGATTGAGACTTTGTAGTCCCCTCGGCGGAGAGATGACGAGAGAGGGAGGCAGAGAGGAAGAGAGAGAGAGGGAATCAGAGAGAAGGGACAGGGAGGCAGAGAGATGAAGAGGGAGGAGGAGAGCGGAAGAGGAAGAAAGGGAGAGAGAGGGAGGGAGAGAGAGAGAGGAGGGAGGGAGACGGAGATATGAAGAGGGAGGGAGGCGGATGGATTAGGAGAGAGGAAGAGGAAGGATGAGAGGGGGAGAGAGAGAGGGGAGGAGGGAGGGAGGCGGAGAGTGTTGTCCGATGGGGAATTTCGCTGCGAATAACAAGAAGTGCCGACGGATCCCGATAACTCATATTACTTAAATTTTACAAACTTGAAGTCGATTTATGATATATTCGCGGATAATTCCCTTACTTCTTTAGAATATTGATACATTTTTTACAGCTCTACCATTCATGTCAAACAATTCTCTATTAACGTATTCATATACCTTAAGAGATTCAATACCATGAAGCTTCATCTATGGTCCCATTATGGGATAACTTGTGTTAAGATGTTTCCTATTCAGGGTGAACATTTACGCTAAAATTAAATGAAATTCATGCACACTATTAAATTAAATCATTTCATTTGGTTCAAATACGCAAATTTAATTTCCTTTATTTTGCACACAAAGCCTTTTGTATGTGAAAAGAATTGGATAACTTTCGACGAAGATATGAAAACGATTACATTACAATTACTTAGTTCGTGCGAGGTATGTTTTCAATAAGTTTCGTATGCTTGATTACTTACTACCGATTAGAAAATAAATCAGTAAACCAAAAATTTTTATATTTCCTTCGAATCACCTCTGATATATCGTTTTGTAGTGCTTGAATGTTATTCTAAGCCGTTAATGTTTTTCTCCTTTTGAAATGATTACATAAATCGTAAAAACACGTCTGCTTGCATGTATGCACGCAGAATTTTTGTGAAGAACACTTAAAATTAATAAATTCGTGATTTAATTTCTCGTTTTTGAACACCGACAATCAAACTGCAGTCATTGTAAAACCGAATGGAGATAAATCCTGTTTACAAGTGCCGCCCAAGATTAAGACTATACGTTCGAAGTAAAACCTCATGTTATTGGAGAGTAATACGTAGAGGGGAGAAGTTTCTTACGTATCGACGTCCTGACGAAATGTGTTCATAAGATTATGTTCTTTGACAGAGTTTTGCTAGGCATTGGAGATGCTCCGCTCCTTATGTAATCATTATCCCATGGACATTACTTTACATAGTTGATGGTGACTCCTTTCGGAGAACCTCTAGCGCGGTGGTACAAGAAGGGAAGAAGAGGGGCCTACGAGTGAGGCAGCCTGGAGCTACATCGAAGCGTACAAGAGCTACAAAAGCAGGGATTTCCCAACCCGGTGCTCGCCAAGACCGCCGCGCTCTTCGGTGGTCTTGAGTATGCTCTAACACTTGGCTGTAAATCGCTTTTCGTAGCGCCAGTAATCCAATTTGTTCGCTTCACTTCTTTCTAAACGTAGCGAAGAACATTTGCTGTAAATTTGACGTTGGTTCGGTTGGTATTCATTACTATTATTCCTATTTATGTTTGCAAGAGGCATAGCAGTCCTCGCATGATACTCCCGGATACGACTTGGTGTCCGATGCAAATCTGGGTTCCTCTGCTCTACAATAAAAGCGGAGAAAGTACACACTGCCTTTAGGTGAGTCTGAGGGTTGCTGTGGTGTTCGGGACCATTAAGGAGATTAGATATGGGAATACTGTGTGGCGTCGCTTAGTCGGAATATAATTTTGTCGCACCGAATCGAGGACTTTCACTCTGGAAACTGTATTTTCTTTGAATTTCCATGGGTCCTTAAGATAAATCGCCCTTCGATTGCCAATGACTATATATCGTTTGCTCCACTGCACTAATAACCTATTTGAAAAAGAGACGATTGTAATTCCAAATGGAGATTACTTCGAGTTAACCAATGGCCTTAGTGCAGGACGACATTAACGTTTCGAGAAGTTCTTCATGGTGCTTCTTTATAGTTTCCACGAAGGCTGGGCGTAATTTCTCAATGTGGAGCGGAAATTCGATGCCTATAGTTCAGCGCCAGGAAACGAAATACAATTGAAGCAACAGACTAGAGGCTACGCGATGAGAAATCGGCATATATCATACAACGGTGAATTTTTGTGAATTTACGTGCAGCAGGAATGTAGTGAATACCAACAGACAGAGGCGTAACTAGGTGATATGGCACATATGGCAACATTTTATGAAGGAAATAATTTTTACTTCGTTTTAATAAAGAATAATAGAGTTTTTACTATAAACAAATCAACGTTTGAATGTTAAAATAACACTTATTTTGGGTAAATTAACTTTTCGAACTTTTTGCGGGAAAGTTTGGCGCCTTTTGCATGCCAGCAAATGCTACATTCGTCATACCCTAATTATGGTACTGCAAACAGACATGTTTAACAGGATTAGCCATTACTTGGCGGAAGTGCATTATGCGAAGAAAGAAAAAAGATATTTTTCTATTTTGTTTTTTTAATTACACAAAATGTGCATTCTTCAAAGTGCACCATGAAATTGATAATGTAACACATCCTTAATTTGCATAGTGGGAACTATTCTTTTGCAGGAAACAAACGAAGTAAGTCAAGTGGAGGAGAATGACTTCTTCCATTATTATTAGCTCGTTTCGTTTTATAAACACGCTTATTTTTTCGCTTTGTCCGTCCGTCTGTGCAATCGATAAAATTAAAACAGCAAGTAAACAGTAATAGATATAAGACTATAATTTTTAGGATGTATGAGATCTTTAATGCCATTTATTACGCCGCCAATGAATATTTTTGAGAAATAGATGGTGTCTGGAGAGCCTTCAAAATTTTCAAATTTTTGATTAGATGATTATAGATAGAAAGTTAAAAATTCTTAATTAATTATCGAATGAATTACTTTGTCATATAATTGTATTACTAAGTTTACAATTCTAAACTAACCTCAATAAATAAAACGCGCTTTTCATAATGCATCAACTAATGAAGCTCCCATTTTGTCTCTTCTAGTACCGATTCCTTTAGAATTTTTTATTGTTTTGTTTATTATCCCTATACACTAATTAAACAGAAAAAGCATTTCGATCGTGAAAAATGTCAGAATTTGATGACTGTGCCCGTTTTTCCCCTGTCTGTCTGCGGTCCGTCCGTCTGTCATCCATCCTTTGTGCGCGACTCTACGGAAAAAAAGCTTTAATGGAAGAAAAATAAATCTCGTATGTATTTACTGAGTGAAATCAACCATCTCGCACAACAAGTGAGGACAGTCTCGTCAATTTTCTCAATATGCAGATTTCATCAAAGATGGCCACAATAATTTTGACTAAAATACTTCCATATACAAATATTCGTGTCATAAACGAGTCGTACTTCTACAGATAATATTATAGTGAAAATATGATATAGTTTATCAAGTTTTACGTCCAGACACTGCAAAACTATCTCACTCCAACAGCAGCAGCGTTGTCGTTTCAAGAAAATGTTTTCCGCGCGTAAATGCTTAATAATATAACATGCTATGTTAACAATATAAGACATTATACTACGGAAAAGAAATACACAGATATGAGAAAGTGTGAGCAACGAACGGTGCACCGATTTATTTATATATTTTACAAAAAATGGGATAGAATTATCGATAGAAACGATTACGTATTCCTAAAGTCGATTCTTACAAATTTCACAGTTGCTGTGCGGCAATGCGTTATGCGGCGATAGGAAGAAATAATTAATTTAACGGAAGTCGAAAGACAATCAAATTAGATTTTCTAAACGGAATGAGAGAGGGATGATGGGGTAGAAGGAGGGGGGGGGGAGGGGCGAAGAAGATGTGGAATGAGAGAGGGATGATGGGGTAGAAGGAGGGGGAGGGAGGGGCGAAGAAGATGTGGAATGAGAGAGGGGGAGGAAATTTAATTCGCGCGAATGAGTCAAATCACCCGATAAGAGCACAACTATGAAGAAAGACTCGCGCGACGACACTTTAGAGCAGAGTTTTTCAAAGTACAGTCCTAGACCCAACGGTGGGTCGCAAAACGTCCAATAAGGGCCTCAGCGAAGGTCGATCACAAATATTTTGATGTAAAATTTAGGATGAATTATTGCTAAGATAATCAAAGTCAGCTAATAGGATTTGAAGGATGTAAAATTGTACTGTTTAATAAATTCTTACAAAGCCATTCTTAACAATATTTTATAAGGTATAATTTTGATGGGCCGAATAACAAAATTTCTTTTATTATTGGGTCGCGGAGAAAAATGTTTGAAAACGCCTGCTTCAGAGAAAACTAAACAGACAAATTCGATTTCCGCATTAGTTCTAAAGTCGAAAAGCGATGAATTGCTACAGTGCAGAAAATGAAAGTAATCTCCTTTAAATTCATTAATTGATGCTAGCAATTCATTCGTAAACTTATCGTGATGAAAGAAAAAACCGATCGAGATTTAGAAATTGATTACCACCTTCAAATAGATTATCATATATTCAAATCTGAACGATGACTAATGAATAATTAAGGAAATGTAATCCTTCAGAAGGGGAAATAAAAGGAAAGAGAAAAGTGTGAGTCATTCTAAGAAGAGACGAGGAGAGTGAGAGGGAGGGAGAGGGAGGAGGGGGGGAGAGAGGGAGGGAGAAAATATGTTGGGTTTGGGAGAATATAATCGCTTTTGATTATAATTCCACACGACAATTTTCCCCGAAAAACAACTGCCTCAACAGAAAAATTCATTTTAATAACTATTCATCGAGGGTTAGGTAACGATGGCGACACCCTCCTCCTCCATCGACCGCCTAACTCGTCCACCCCTCCCATCCCCTTGATCACTACTGCCCTGCCCTGCCCTGCCTCCGCCCCCTTTGCCAACTGATGAACTGCGGAAGCAGCAATAGGTCATTCAAAAATGGGAGCCAGGGTGAGAAGCAATAGGTATGATTAGATGAGCAAGATTGGAAGCATAAAAGGAATAGGAAGAAGATTAATATGAACGAAGAGCGGAGGGAGAGGGGGGGAGAGGGGGGAGAGGGAG
The DNA here is from genome assembly GCA_036926305.1 of Uropetala carovei. Lineage (NCBI taxonomy): Eukaryota > Metazoa > Arthropoda > Insecta > Odonata > Petaluridae > Uropetala > Uropetala carovei. The sequence continues at coordinate 14,866,269 of JAXCHB010000141.1, read as the reverse complement.
AGGGAGGGAGGGGGGAGGGGGGAGAGGGGAGAGGGAGGGGGGAGAGAGAGAGAGAGAGGCAGAGAAACAGAGTGAAATGCACAATTAGAGAAAAGCTGGCAAAAGAAAGTGATAGATGAAGGAGAGAGAGAAATAAACGAGTAGGAGGGTGCGTCAGAGTATGATGAACACGAAATGAAGAAGAAAACACTTTGGTGGGAAGGAGAGAGAGAGAGAGGAGAGAGAACGAAACGAATCGGTGAAATAGAAAGAGCGAGAAACGTGAGAGAGGCGAAACGAAAGGTGTGTCGGGGAGGGGAGAGAGGGGAAGGAACTCCCCCTCCAACCCGGTAGCTGTGCACTCTCGGTCATCACCCCCAGCGAGCAGCCCAGGATGTAGGTCAGTGATAAGGAGAAAGCGGCTCCCTTCGCCCCCTCCCCCGCCGCCGCCTCTCCTTCGAACCGCCCCCTCCCCCCAAACACGTCTATCTTTGTCCATATCCCAGCAACCTCTCTCCCTCCTCAACGGCGAATGTATGGTCTCCCTTCCGTGCGCCACCCTCTCCCCCTCTTTCTCTCCTCCTCCTTCTCTCTCTCACTCCCTCTCTCTCACTCTCTCTCTCTACCACTACCTCTCTCTCCCTCTCTGTCACTCTCTCGCACTCCCTCTCTCAATCTCTCTCTCACTCCTTCTATTCTCTCCCTCTCTATCTCTCTAACTACCTCTATCAATCTCTCTCTCCCTCCGCTTCTCTCTCTCTTTCTCCCTCTCTCCCGGTACCTCTCTCTCTCACTACCTTTCTCTTACTACCTCTCTCTCCCTCTCTCACTCCCTCTCACTACCTGAAAGAGGGGACCTTATGGTCTCAACTTCGCCCTGAAAATAAAGTCATCTACTATCTATCTACCTAACCTCTCTTTACCTCTCCTTCCGCCTCTCCCCTTCACCTCTCCTCTTCTCCGCCTCGCCCCACTTTTTCTGGAATAAGCATTATTTCCAGATGAATCCCCAGGCGAAGGAGGGAGTCCCCCTCCCCTCTTATTCCATCTACCTCCACTGATATTTACTCACTCACTTTGGATTTTCTTTCTCATCCACTCACTATCCTTCCAATTCTTCCTTTCTCTTCATTTAACCTCCACCTAACTCATCCCTCTTATCTCCATTTTCTCCACCTCCAGCGATCACCTCGACCTCTGACCAACAGGCGTCCAAGAAAGCGATAGCGTTCTTCTTAAGCGCACGAGTCGCTCACTGAAATATCTCTTGTGCGATGCCCAAACATATTTAACAACCATCACTCATTGGCGTAACAACAGGGTGGCTAAATGCCACGATCCTAGGGGCCTGGGGGTAGGGGGCCCTGGGGGTAGGGGGCCCTGGGGGGGGGGGGGGCAGCGAATTTTTTCAAATGTGTGTAGAACAAATTAAGATTTTTTAGCAATTTCTATTTTTATCCTAATTTTTGAACGACTTTCGAGTTAATCATTATTTTTGGGCAAGGTAATTTAAGAAGCTTGACCTTTTCGGCATATTCCTGAAAAGTGATTAATATGTGCAACTTAATAGGCTTTACAATAGGTTTCTTTTGAATTTGAATTGAACGTGTGTATCATTTGTTTGAGGGGCAAGGGGGAGAGGGCCCACTACTAATATGTATTCTGCTGATTGTGAGAGCTCTTCTGTTCCTATTTACGTCACTGCCATCATCCCTTATTTTACGGGAAGTTTCGCATTGATCGGAACGTTTTCGCCTTATTATTTGTATAATATAGCACTGGCGCCATTCATTTTTCTATTGCAAATCATCGTGGCAGGGGGAGATCGAGAAAATTCCCGGAGGGAGGAGGGGAGAAGGATAGGGGTGGTTTCAGTTTTAATTGGACATATGCGTCTGTTGTTTGAGGGGAAAGAGGCCGAGGAGCCACTAATAAAATTTTCCGCTCATAGTTAACGCCATTGGCACGATAATGGCCCTAGCTGAGTTAGAGTATTCCACTATTTGAATGTCTCAGGAATGGGTGCGGCTTGTTTTTAATTATTTATTCGGGACTTGAGCCAAAGAACGCCTAAAAGAATGACAATACACTTTCTCGACAAGGGCCGAAACACGAAAATTTCGCATTTTTTGAGGTGAAAATCTTTTGTCGTAAAGGGCAACTGAAATCTTGGTGATTTCGAAAAATTGCGTGAGTAAAATTGTATTTTGTATTGTATTAAATTTATATTCAAAAGGAATTTCTCTAAATAATTTTCAACTAACTTTTTACTTTATAGCAACTTTATTATTTTGTTTTTTAATGCTGCAATTCGACAAAAACCATTGGTATACGAGATAAATTTAATTTCAACATTGAACTGCTATTAACTATTTCGTTATTCATTTTACTTTCGTAGAAGCATTTGTTTATTAAATACTTTTATTTCATTTAAAGAGTTTCAGAAAACAAGGAAATACAAGAACAATATTACTGAATATAAAAATATATAATAAAAATATTTAAAAAAAAGAATTAGAAAAGTTAAGGAAAAATTGATGATTCGTGAATATGAGGAAATTGAAGAGCTACACTCAAAACACAACGAGTTCAATGTACACAAAAAATAAGAGAGATTCAGGCATGAATAACAAGCGGATACCATGTGTTGGTATTATTGATAAAAACCAAAAGCTACTCACTGACACCAAGGATAAATTAGATATCTGGAAGACTTATGCCGAAGGCGATCGCAGATAAGAACCAATTGGCGATGATAATGACGAGGGCCCAGAAATTATAAAATGTGATGGGGAATTTGCAATAAAAATGCTAAAAATGGGAAAGTAGTCAGGAAGTGCATATAGGATTTATTAAAATAATTAATAAGGTCATTTAGGGACATCTCGACATTTGGGAGATCTCGACACCTTTTAAGGAATCGCGCGCTAGCAATATCTGCACTCTAGTGACAGATACTGGAAGTTACTGGAGAGAATAGTGGAAGTCTGTGCTGTACGTTTCTGATTGTGAGTGAAAATTATTATTTCTGTCTCTCATATCGTCTCTGTGAGCCTTATAATATAAGCAGGTGAGCTTTTTAGACTTTTTGGCATCTACTATAAGAACTGCATTTTAGAATATAGTAAATACTTATTAAACGTCTTCATTTTGTTTATAGGTATGTGCTCAGATGTTTATCATATATTTTGTAAATGTATCATGATTTTCATTTTTTAAATTCAATTTGTTTATGGATGGATTGAATGTGCCGAGATCTCCCGAGGTTGAGGGAGAACCCGACACTTTGCATCCGTTTGAATTTTGAAGTCTTTTATACTTGTATCGCAAAAAAGCTTTTGTTCAAAGAGAAAATTCAATAAAAGGGACCATATTTGATATTATATAGAAATGTGTGCTTCCATATTATAAAAGATGTGAGTCTAATTGAGCGCCTTTCCTTAAATTGTCGAGATGTCCCTAAATGACCTTAATGATAATTTTGAACTATTTAACTTCATGTACAAAACAGGAAATATCCCTAGAAACAGGTTAAGATCTACTTTCATCCCGATACCAAAGAAAAAGAATTCCAAACAATGTACTGATTTTACATTGATTATTCTACTGAGTCAAGTGTGTAGAATCTTTCTAAAAATTATAAATCACATAATTTACAAAAAGTGCGAGGAAGTCATAGATGGTGCATAGGAACCAGAGAATCAATGTTTTGAATAAAAATCCAAGCACAGAGAGCTGAGGAAGGACCAGTGTTTATGCCTTATAGATTACGAAAAAGCATTCGATACGGTTCATCACACGCCCTTGATAGAAACGCTAGCACAAATAGTGATCGATTGATAGAAAAGACATCATAGTTATTAAAAATCTCTATTGGCAACAAAAAGCAACAATCCGTATGGATAACAACATTGACGACGTTGACATAAATCGGGGAGTTGGACAAGGCTGTGTACTGTCAACAGGTTTGTTCAATGTCTACACAGAAATAATTTTTCAAAAAGCTTTGGCAAGCAGAAGAGAAGGCATTTCAGTCAATGGCAGCATTATCAATAATATCAGATACGCAGCCGGTGCCATATTTGTCGCGAAGAATGCAGGAGATCTATAAATGTTACTTGAGTGAAGAAAGTGTGAAAGTGGGACTTACAATTAATATTAACAAAATAAAATTTATGATAATAAGTAGTTCAATAACAAAAGGCAATATCTACTTGAAGTCGAACAATAAAAAGATAGAAAGAGTGAAGCAATTTAAATATGTCTGGGAGTCATGATCAATGAAGAATGGGCTCCTGAAAGAGAAATAAAAGCTAGAATAGAATATAGGATCGGAAGTAGTTATATAAAAATGAAAGGCACATTCGTTAATCAAAATCTAAAATCTCGAGTTACGTTGGCGAATGGTCAAGTGATATGTCTGCTCAGTCTCACTCTCTGTATTAAATTAGCACCAAAATTCCTTTTATAAAAACAAATCAATTTATTAAAAGATCCACTGTTGTTTCTTCGAAAATTGCCTGTTAACAGTTTTAAATGTCCTTTTAATTTTAATTGAATTTTAATTTATATTCGTTTCCAAACTTCGGCCATTGTTACGAAATTAATTCGAGGAATAACAATATAAATTCGTAAGCACGTATGGTTTACAAAGAATTTCATTTAAGAATGATTTTTATTTCCAATTTTTCTAAAATGACACTGTTGATACTTAAATTTTTTATATTTACGTTAATATACTTATTTTCCACAAAACACGCCAATCTCTCCCCTTCCTTCCTCTCTCTCTCGTATTGAAGCTAATAATGATAATGGTCGACAGCAACATCACGTTAAAATGGCGAGATTTCCACAAAATATACAAATTAAACGTTTAACATGGAATATTTCGAACTGTGGGCGAAAAAAGACGAACGGAATAAGAAACTTTATAAATTTTTCTTCAAAATAGTTCAAATCCGAAGGTCGTCTGTTAATTTCTTCTAATTTTAATTTCCAAATGAATAAAAGCCTGCACGTCGAAAAATCGCGTTTTACATGTAAAGTAATGGGAAATGGAAATGCCTCTCTTGGAGGAGAATCAAGGAATATTTTCGCGATTTAAATTTGTCATTCTCTGAATAAGTGTTAATCAAGCATCCCTACCAAATTTCGAGTTTCTATCATTATTATTTCTCGAGTTATTAGCGTTTGCATAGCGTGACCAACCAACAAACGGACGACGGCTATTATTATATAAAATATTCAAATCGCCTTATTGGCATAACAATATTTGGAATTCCAATAAACATAATAAATTACATAACTTCATAATTAAAATAGTTAGGTTTATTTATTATACGTATTCCTAAAGTTCGAATTCGGTGCATTAAAGTTTGCATGATCGAATAACTAAGTTTGCTACTTTCTCCATGCGCATTACAGAAAAAGTATTGTTTTCACGAAAAATCGAATTGAAGACGGAAATGCACCTTTTAAGTCCTCCTGAGTCAGTTTTCACTATTTTCTCGATGACGTGTGTGTGTGTTCGTCAGTGCGCGATATGTATTTTATGTGCGCTCCAGCTCTAAAACTAATATTAAAGTCAGCATAAAATTTATATTTGAGATTTTTATTAAAAAGTCGATTTTGGCTAAAATTATTTAACCGGAAGCGGAAGTTCACTTATACATTTTTCCGTTATTCCAAAACATCTCCTAAAAGGGCTTCTTTAATGTTAATATTTGTAATCATAAAATTTTTAGGCAACATAATTTTCTATAACGTTTGTTTTAAACACTTTTCCATATAACGGATCGTATCAGAGTTACAGGCAATATGTCGACCGTGCGTCTGAATTTACGTTTAAAACATTGAATTTCGTTTGCTGAGAGCTTTGTTTGCGTTACCATGATAACATTCTCGAATAGGTGAGCATTCTGGTACAATTTGAAACACTGTTAAGTGATTGAAAACCTTACTGAAATAAAACGAATGTCGATTTCTTGTAATTCAAATTCTCATCTATAAATTCCTGTCGTTATATGACGGGAAACCAATATGATCTATTAAAATAAATGCTTTTGTATGAGATTCAGTCACGCTGGGAAACATGTGTTATCGTTAAGGTCAACCGTAATGTTGCTATCTATCATCTTGGGATCATGTTTACCAAGTTGGATAGGGCAGCATAACATTAGATAAGGATCGCCATGAGCCCGACCTCCATATGGGATAACGTCTATAAAGACATAGAGAGAAAGATGGCATTGCGTGCTCACCTAAATAAATAAAATCTAGCTTAGAATGCTCTTTACTGAGTTGTGCAGATTAAATTTGTGTTGATGAGTTTATTTATATACAGTTTAGACGCACGCAAGCAGTATAGTTACTAGCAGAAAAATGGACATTACGAAGACTCAGGCATCAAAATAGTAAAACTATAGTCACTCCTTCCTCACCCTCGTAATATCTCTCTCTCTCTCTCCCTCTCTCTCTCCCTCTCTCTCTCTCCCTCTCTCCCCCTCTCTCTCCCTCTCTCTCTCTCTCTCTCTCTCTCTCTCCTCTCTCTACCCCCCTTTTCCTCCCAACTTTCTTTCTCTCCCTCCATCCTCCTGATCCCGAATTCCTTTCCTCCTCCTTTCACCCAAATCTTCCGCCTCTCTCTTCTTGTTGGAAATATGACAAAACATATTCGTACGATGATAACTTTTATAAAAGGTTTATCATTTAGTTCAGTGTTCAGCAATCTCGAGAGCATTTTTTGAGGCATGCGAAGCCATAATGATAAAACAAACTGCATATCTCAACGTAGAAAAAATGGAGTTTGTTCATTCAAATTCTCGTCTCTAAATAATTTTTAACCCTATTTTATCATTTAAACTTTATTTTCAGTGCCATATACCACTGAATCTTTTGGCAGCCTCTGAAGTAAACAATTTTTCAAGTCGCGTAAACACTCTCAACTTCCACCTAAGCCAGGGGTCCCCAAACTACGGCCCGCGCCGTGATTTCATCCGGTCCGCCTTACCCATCAATTTCTTCCAGTATTGTGTATTTACCTTTGGTAGTATCCATTAGATATAATTTCTTATATCTAAACGATATTTTCCGACTGCCTAGATGGAAAATACTTTTAATATAGGCGTATGACATATTACAGAATCAAAAATATTTCTCGAAACATGCTCTTAGAAATTTTCACACGGCCCGATCAGTCATTTCAAAGGCGGTATGTGGCCCGAAGAGTCATACATGATGCCCCAGTGGCCCTTTAGGTAAAAAGTTTGGTGAACCCTGACCTAAGCAATCGCAAATATGATTGCGAACCCTGGTTAAATGCATAATAAATAATACAAAATTTAGTAGTATGTGAAATGCATAATAACCACGCTAATTCCTTAAATGCAGTTTTTTAAAATTCATAGCTTCAAAGCACCCACATGTACGCATTGCAAGCGTCATACGCGCACGTTCCTTCATCTATTACTCAACGCTTTCATTCTCTATTTCATTCTCTATATCCATGCGAACTTTTGGAATCACTTTCATCCATAGTCTAATAAAGAAAAGCATATTTCACAATAAACGAACGTCTTCTTCACCTTAGAGATTAAAAGAGAGAGGGAGAGAGAAGATCGTACCGCCAAGCGAATCTGCTGCACCGCGACACACACTTGTCGTGCAGCGGTGCAAGCGAGCAAGGGGTCGATGCCCACGCCCCCTCCCTCGCCAAATCCGTCCCCTCCGTAAGGTCGCTCCTCCCTCCACCTCCGACGGCACGACCTACCCCAAGCACGTCCCATGTCAGCTGCGTGGACTCCGCCACACTTCCCAGGGTTCGACTACGCGACCGCCGCGGTGCGCACCCGAGCATCGGATAGGCGGTGCAGCATCAGGGCCACCGAAATCCGAGAGCGACGGATGGAGACAGGAAGAAATGCAATTGTAAAGAATACGCCAATGTCGTTAAGGATGTTCTTTCATTGGCCTGTAATCTAACGAAAAATATGCGCCTTACAGTGAAAAAATGAATGCGGTGGAAGGGCGGAGAGAACGGAATAAAATAAAGAGTGAGAGAGAGAGAGAGAGCGTAAAAGTGTCCAAAATTTCTCCCCACAAGCACCGAGAAAGTGACGAGAGGAAACATTCCAAGGGAACTTCAGAAAGAATAGCAAACGTATAAATAAGAGCTTGGCGGTCGGAAAGGAAGGATTAAGGGGCGAAATATGACGAATGGTAGCGGAAGGGAAAACATGAAATATAGAAGTCATGAGAGAAGGAGTGCGGGAGAGGAGACGAAGGGGTGGGAAAGAGAGAGATTGAGGAATAGAGAGAGAGAGGTAGGAAGAGACAGAGAGGAAGAGAGATAGAGGGAGGGAGAGAGATAGAGGGAGGGAGAGAGAGGGAGAGAGGGAAGAAAGAGAGAGGAAGAAAGATAGAAGGGAGAGATAGGGAGGGAGAGATGGAGGAAGAGAGAGAGGGAGGGAGAGGGAGAGAGAGGATGAAATATAGAGGGAGAGAGAGTAGGAAGGGAGAGAGGGGGGAAGACCGACAGAGAGGGAGGAAGAGAGAGAGGGAGGGAGAGGAAGAAAGAGGAAGAAAGAGATAGGATGAAAGATAGAGGGAGAAAGATAGAGGGAGAAAGATAGAGGGAGAGAGAATAGGAACGGAGAGAGAGTAGGAAAGGAGAGAGGGGGGAAGAGAGACAGAGAGGGAGGAAGAGGGAGGGAGAGGGAGAGAGAGTGAAGGAGAGGGAGAGAGAGGAAGAAATATAGAGGGAGAGAGAGAGTAGGAATGGAGAGAGGGGGAGGAAGAGAGAGAGAGGGAGGAAGAGAGGGAGGGAGGGAGAGGGAGAGAGGGGAAGAAAGATAGAGGGGGAGGGATTAGGAAGGAAGAGAGAGGGGGAGGAATAGAGAGAGGGGAAGAGAGACAGAGAGGAGGAAGAAAGATAGAGGGAGGAGAAAGGGAAGGACTCAAACGTCATCATTCGTGATTTAAAATAGAGGAAAAGGGAGCACTCAGATTTGGTCGCTCAAACCAAAAGAGAAAGTGATGTCAGATGAGTCACGCGAGTTCGCGAGAAAGCAAAAATACTACCTATAAAGATAGATAGAGGGCAAAGTGGGGGGCGAGAGGAGAAAAGAGGGAGTGAGAGGGAGTGGCAAAGTGAGGGAGAGGGAGACAAAGTGGGGGGGCGATGGGGACAAATTGGGGGCCAGAGGGAGGCAAAATGTGGGCGATAGGGGTTCAGAGTTGAGGTCGAACGGGAGGCGCGTGAACAACGAACGAGATGCGCTAAACCATGGATGGAGAACCTCCGGCCCGCGGGCCGCATGCGGTCCCCGAGAGCGCTTTGTGCGGCCCGCGAAGCAGTGACTAAAAAGAGATCCATAAAATTTAACACATAAACTCATTTTTTAAATCCAAATAACGATAATAAATCATTTAATACAGAAATGTTAATCCTAAATGCTTTCTTTTATAATTGATTTCCACTTATATGATACCGCATAATCTCTCAGTAATTTCGATTTAAACTACAATCAAGTCCGCAAAAGCATTGGCATCTTCCAATGCGGCCCCCCGAAGGATTCGCCATTACTTATGCGGCCCGCCATGTGGAAAAGGTTCCCCACTCTTGCGCTAAACGAACGGCGGAAATTCGAATCGTGAAAGAGTCAGCGTTCGCTAAGATTTCACAAATGGCCGTCGTGGACGAGGGAAAGGAGAAGGGGGTGGAGAGGAGTGCCCGTGATTAATACGCCTTCGTTTGCTTAGATATCGATTTAAATGGAAGTGGGATGGGGAACTACTGAAACGGAATGAGAGGGCAAAAGGAGAGAAGTGCAGAGGCTGAGGATACTATGTTAATGGTGAGAGGAGAAACGAGTGGAAGGGACAGTGTGCAAGCGTAGGAGAGAGAGAGGGAGAGAGAGAGGGAGAGGGAGAGAGGATGAAGAGAGGAAGGAATATAGAGCGAAAAAAATGAGACAGCGAAAGGGCTACGACCTTAAATTGGGTCATAGAGTGGAAGAGAGGAAAAAAGGGGGAGTAATGCGAGAGGGAAAGGAGGGAGATAGAGGAGGAAGGAGAGAGGGTGGGAAGGAAGGATAGAAGGGGAAGGAGGGATAAAGGGAGGAGGAGGGAGAGGGGTAGGAGAGAGAGAGGGGGGGGAATGAGAGAGATTAGATAAGGTCTTTATTTGGGGCGAGATTGAGGCTAGGAAGTCCCATCTTCAACCTAACCCTAACCTAACCTAAGAGGGGGAAGGAGGGAGAAGGGCAGAATGAATAGGAAAGAGGGTAGGAGAGGGAGGAGGAACGGAGAAGGAGAGGGCGGAGGGGAGGGAATACGGAGAAGGAAAAATATTCTGGAATGAATTGAACCGCGCTCATTTATCGCTTATGCTAAGGCTGTCCAACTTCTTTGGTGTGATGGGCCAAATATGCTGAAAGCCACTGACTGTCGGGTTGTACTGGGTTTGGGGGAGGGGAGAGGGGGGAGGGGGGAGGGGAGAGGGGAGAGGGGGGGTGAGGGGGTTGGAGAAAATTTGTTCGAGCGAAGATCGTAGATAGGCCGGAAAGCATCGTCGTTATTGTATCACCCATGCCCCCATTACTTCCTTACTTACAATTAGTCGGTTTAGGGGCATTTCAAGAGAAATATGGAACCATAGTGCAGTGCTCCCCAACCGGTGTGCCGCGGCACATCAGTGTGCCGCAAGGACGGCACTAGTGTGCCGCACGCTCTGCGGCTATTTAATTTTCACGAAAGGGTTTGGAACATACAAATTCGCATAAATTTTATCATGTAAGGAATTTATCCTGATATACGAGAGGAATTGATAAGACGATCATACAGCTTAAAATTAGTATGCTACCTTCAGATGTATTTTGGCTAAAAGCTAAATATCTGAATATGTCATCGCTATGACGTTTCAAACTCAGCAACGTATTTATGCGAATTTACCTGTTCATCAATTTAATATTTAAAATATTAAAAGGGCATGTTTAAATAACGTAGACGAAGAAGTTCTTGTAGCTCTTTCTATTATTGAGCCAAATATAAAGCGTCTTTGTACCAAAAAGGCAAGCCTAAATTTTCCGTCAAAGAAAATGACATTTTTACACGTTGAATTATTTATGTACTCAATTTACAATACATTACCCAATTATTTGAAAATTACTTTACCAATCATAACAATCTAATATAATAGCGAATTTTACTTGTTTTATGCTAGTTTTTTCTTTAAAAATATGTATTTACGCAGTGAAATTAATTAGGGATGGTTTGGTATGCCGCGATGTTTTTATGCATGCATTAGATGTGGAGCAAAAAAGGTTGGAGAGCACTGCCATAGTGGATACTCCTGTTAGCGGGTGTGCGGGAGAAATATTTCGGCTGCTTTTATCTTCCCGGATTTCCCCCATCCGTTTTCGCACGTTGTGGTAAAAACTTCGGAAGGTGGAAGAGGCATGCAGGGAAGCATGTTTTATGACTGGTTGAGTTTAGGCCAGGGGTCTCCCTCCAACCTATCATCACCGAGATCTGCTACTCATTTTTAAATTTACCTAGGATCGACCCAGCGGAGTGAGTCTTGATACGAGAAATAATGTTAAGCAGAGTGGAAGGGCCGGATTAAATCATGCCGCGGGCCGGATGTGGCTCGCGGGCCGCCAGTAGCCCTAGCTTAGGCAATCGCTAAAATAAGATCGATTAATTACACCGCATGAGGTGAAGATATATTTTGAAGTGTATTAATTCTAAGAAGATATGAAATCGTCATTGCCATTCAATGCGCAGCTGATATAAAACTATCTAAACGAATTAACGTTCTCTTTACCGCCTCGACGACTCTCAAGACTTGCAGTTTCATAACATTTCGACTTCGTCTTGAGAAAAACGAACTTTCCAGCACTGGAAAACCTCGGTATCCACCGGTTACACGTTCCTAGAAAACAATGAAGATGCCAAAGACAAAGGAAGTACGAAAAAAGGGGATTTGATTCCTATCTCGAAAGATTAAACATATTCCTGCCGTGCATATTACCAAAACCGCGCATAACGAAGACCTGATTCCATATTGTCTCCTTATTTTATCGAACTCATCGAAATGTTCCCGAGTTAAATAAATACATTTTTTAATAGCAGACATGGAAGCTTTAAGTGGCTGGAAATTTGCAACTTAGCGATATTGCATTAAAAACAGGCCATGCTAGTTCTATCAGAGTTTCGATGAAACAACATATTTTCTATACCGAAATGGCCTCCAAGAAAGGAATTCCGCGCTCAGAGGAAAGTGTGACTGATTTGAGAGACGAGTGCGTGTGTCGCTGCGATCGCGCTACAACTGCAATCTTATTGCACGGAGGACCTTTGTAGTATTCAAATGTTTACACTAAGTTCGCTTACTTTTACACTTTCTGATTTCTGCTGCATGTGTGTTTTATTTATAGTTTAGTGAAAACTTCGATCTCTTTGTAGGAAGAAGCGCTGTTTAAATCAAACTCTTTCCTCTCATCACTTCAAGATATTACCTTACGATTGCATATTGTATCATTTTAGACCAGTGTTTCCCAACCTTTTTAGAGTCGCGGCACCCTTAAGTGACTTTTCAGAATTTGGCGGCACCCCTCCCTATCCACCGTCAGTAATAATCGTGCTGAAGTTGAACCCCTAACTCCAATCTCCATATCTCCTTTCATTTCGAAGTGCCTTTGCGGCGAAATGAAGGTCGACTTAACTCTGGTTTGCAGTTTTGAAAGACGACTATGCAAAATGAGACTGAAAATGGGAAAACAGAATAGTTTTGCGGCATACTTCATAGCACTTCACGGCACCCCGGTTGGGAAACATTGTTTTAGACTAACCAAGTAATTCGTATTAATAATTAATCAAACCTTTAAAACACTAATCCGTCACTTATTGCGATTAATTCGTTTAGTATATCGCGAAAAATAGTCCTTTTCTATATATTTAAAATGAGGATAAGAAATAAATTTGCACGAAATTTATAGCAGCACGAGTTGAAGAAAACTGAAATATAAACCTAATGTTTTGATAAATTCACCCCTAGCGTGATTCTTCAATTGTCTGGAGCGGCACTCCTGCGGGGAAAACCGGGTCAATCCATCCGCACGTGCCTTTCAGGGGCTTCATTAGCACAAAGCTGACTTCCTAAACGAGCAATGACCTTACGACCAGCCCACTTTCCGGCCATCACACACAAGACTGCTGCGAAATGTCTTTAAGTCAGAATCGCACAGCTCCGACATTTTAGCGGTTTCTTTCCGAGATTATTGACCTATATTCTCGTTTTCTATCGTTTTTTCCAATAAAAATATCACACACAATTCGCACCTACAATTCGTATACCGTTTTCGAAAGAACACTTGATTGAGTCGCAGTTCGATGAATATATTAGCACGCAAAACGCTAATTAACAATAAACAAATCTCAGGGTCAAACGATGGACAAATTTAGCTCTTTTTGATGCGACTAGTAATGGCCTCGTGGGAAATTGCATGTGTTGTGCTCATGAGTACTTGGTTTCAGTCATATGAAAGAAATAAATCCTACTGCATTACCAACGATTAGGCACATTGTTTACCAAAAAATGTATTATAATAAAAATTAAATTTCTTGTACTTCTGTGTTAGTAAATAAATTTCCGAGTTTTTATGTTGATTTTCAATGTTCAAAAACACCAAAATGTAAAGTCTCTAAGGTTTCTCATTATTCCTCGCAGTGGAAATGCGGGTTCTTCATTAGAAATAAAATATAAAATGGGTTTTTAAGTGTTTTGCTGCGGGCAAAGTACAGTCCATTCTCAGGCAGCCATTATATACCTCTGCGCTCTGTGAATCCACAGGTGGCCCCTTTCTCTCCTTCCTTCACTCTATCCCTCTCCTCCCACTCCCTCCCCCTCTTTCCACTCCCTCCCCCTCCTCCCACTCCCTCCACTCCCTCCCCTCCTCCCACTCCCTCCCTCTCCTCCCACTCCCTTCCCCTCTTTCCACTCCCTTCCCACCTCCCACTCCCTCCCCCTCTTTCCACTCCCTCCCCTCCTCCCACTCCCTCCCCCTCTTTCCACTCCCTCCCCTCCTTCCACTCCCTCCCCCGCTTTCCACTCCACATATAATCCTCCTCTTCATATCTTCGCGTGTTCTTTAATTCCTTTCGCGCCAAAAGCGCACTTGGATAACAAGGCAGGAAGAGGAAGAACTCGGTGAAAAAAACACACATGGCGGATAATGCAAAGACGAACACACACACACGTAGAAAAGATCCCCGCCTTTTCATCGAATTTTCACACTCTTCCTGTGGTGTCATTCCCAACTGCTCGGGGATCGAAGAATAGAGGGAAGCCACACAACGACTTAATAAATTTTATTCTCAAAAGGAAGACACTAATAGGATTTTTAACAAATGACAAGAGTTTCATTTTCGTAAATCACGAATCAAACTTGCATTTTTCTTTAATTTCTTTACCTTTTTTCCCGTTGAAACGAATTCAGATCACTATCTCGAATAGAAGCATTGGCCAATGAAAATCGACAGTTACCTGGCGCCATGGCGAGTGTTTAAGAGAATAAATTAACTACCCATCATTCTCTCGAACCGGTATGGAGCCCACGGTTGTAGAGGAACTTTTTACGTTTAGTCTCTATTCAGTGATATGCATGTCATATACATTAGCACCAACGACGACATAGCAGCAAGTACATAACTCTGTTATGAATTACTAAGGGGCTCCGCCCTCTTCTCGCTACGCTCACCGACCCCTGTTTCGTTCGTTATAGAGGGATGATCATTTTGCAATGAATATGCATGCATTTGTAGTTCATTTTCCAAAAGTACTTTGCACAAAATTTCTTGTGTCATTTTACGCCCTTTCTTACTTTTCCTTATTTGTAGCTCTCTGAAATGTTGACTTTGATGTCTTGTACAAGCAAGAAACCCTTGAAAGTCCAACGTATAGTTGATTGAATGATTGAACACTGACTCTGGTAACTGTAAACCAGATGCGTGAGCCTATTTGCGATAATAAACATAAAAAATGTAGAATATAAAGATTTTACTTACAAAAAGGTAAGATTCAAGTATTCATATGATGAAAGAAGATTCAATTGCTTTGGTAAATTGTTTTAAATGCTCCCCACAAGCAGTTTTCCAAATAATTATCAGCAACTATGTACCTATAACTATGTATAGAGGTTGGCCTTATTACAACGATAATTTCGATACATAAATTTTCAAAGCGAATAACGCCATTCTTTCGTCTATTTGAAGGCTTAACTGAATAAAAATGAATCGGAGGCAACAACTAGAGTCGCCTTGGCAATACCCGTAAAGAGTACGAAAAATCCACAAAATTTAGAAAAAGGATACCTATTTCTGAAAAATTTACATTTTGGAAGTGTCTGTGCTGAATATCGTTGAATCTTCCCTATCCGTCCATTGCCCAATCGAACTGTTCCATTCCGCCATTTATCTGTTTGATAGGCCGCATCGGTGATTGTGCACTGAAAGTTGCCAACGATAATATGGCTTGCTTAAATATTGTTCTTCGTGTGACCAAAATGATTTTAATTGGTAATATAATTTACTGTAACACGAAAATTCTCAATTTTTATCGAAGAGTCTACCACACTCAGCTTTACTTTGATTTTATATTTACCTGTTTGGATGGTATACAAATGGAAAAACCAGTTCCTTTATTTGAGTGAACTTTATAACGTAACCCCAAAAGGAAACATTCACAGCTCTGACGAATCTGAAATTACTGAGATTTCTTTACGAATTTATATTTTTTAAAATCTGATGTCATTATTCTGCGGTAGTGCAACTGTTGTGATGAGAGAGAAAGGTGGGAGAAATAAGTTTCTTCGAGA
Organism: Uropetala carovei; assembly: GCA_036926305.1. Classification (NCBI taxonomy): domain Eukaryota; kingdom Metazoa; phylum Arthropoda; class Insecta; order Odonata; family Petaluridae; genus Uropetala; species Uropetala carovei. The sequence goes on along the minus strand of JAXCHB010000141.1, from coordinate 14,850,415 downwards.
TAAATATCCAAATGTAACGTATTGCTAACCCTAATCTGAAGCATTCGGTTGCTGATATTACGTATAAAAGAGGTTTCCGGAGTTGATAAACTTAAATATTTTGTTAATAAGCCCTATGTTCTTTATTATGCATCCCCAAAAAATTCTCTTTATCTCAAATTTTGTATTAATGTGCTTATAAAAATTTAAAAGATTTTAGGCGCCTGTTGAATCGCTTCAACATCTTTATGGAATAATTACAGGACTCTTGTTAAGCATTTTAAAATAGATTCAAACGATGCAGCTCACAGAGACGCCTAAAATAGAAAAACACGTGAAAGATTTCCCCGAACATACGTATGCATGAACGTGAAATGAGACAGCCGTGTTCACGATTTCAAACTCGCGAACAATTTGGGTATTTATCATTAGTATTTCATCAGATTTGATTCCGTTACAACCTCGTACCAATTTCACCTAGTGAATCCGAGCGCGGTTTCTCACAAATGAACCTAATAGTCACTCCAATTCCATCTTTTCCTCGAATTACTACAGCTTTGGCTTTGATGCTCGTTAGGACGGTTGGTACACCTCACAAAATTTGATCCAACAAAATATGGTGATTCTTGGTTGCTTAATTCGGAAGTGAATGTAGACGGAAAAAGATCGATTACGTGGTGATCTCCAAATTAAGAAACGTTTCAAGTCTTGGCGAAAATTGATTTGTTTCCTTTATTCTCATCTATTTCATATATTGTTCAATTTTCTCAAATGAATAAATAACAAAGCTTTGCATCAATAAAAAATTCAAACTCTGTCACAAGTTCAAGTTGTATTCAATTGCTTTTGAATTTTCCATACTTTATTAACAAAAGAATAATAATCGATAGCATTTCTTAAATTATATAATTGAAATCTTTTGTTATTTCCCAGTAATAATTACTAGATGTTTCACTTATTTATTTATTTATTGACTCATAAAAATTAATTCATTTGAGTTAAAATTAGAACAATAAATGAAATTAATTATTTTGAAATTTATCTCACTTAAATTCATTTTTATTTCAAGTTCTCAAATCAATTGCTCCCGAAGTAGAATAATCGGTAAATATATTACAATTTTTTGTATCAACACTACTCACATTTAAATAAATTTATGTAAGAATGAAATAAAAATAGTTTTTTCCTATTTGCCTGAATAACAAAGAATGAGCTCTTCCTTAATACCACATTTTCCTCGAGTTGCTGTTCTCTCATAAGACCTTCACTTATTAATATGGATTAAGAATCCTTTCTCGCGAGACTATGGGCAACTTTCACAGTGGATTTTCTAAGATTCTCCACTCAAATAAGTAAAATTAAAACTGTTGTTATCAGTTATTTACTAAAATGAAACTCGTCAATATATTCCCTTTGTCTCATTGGACATATTGGCGGTTCCTGAAAAGCGCTGCCAACACAGAAGCCGCCTACGCGGGAAACAAGTTGGGAAAGTGTACAACGTATCACAAATGGGCGCGTTTCGTGCAATGGAGTATTAGAAAGAAATTATATACCTGTACGTAAGGGTAAGAGCGTTTTAAAGTTCTTTAATTCATCATAAATAAATAATCCATTTTCTTCCTATTTAATAATATTGCATGCACACGTAAGTATATTAAACGTTTGTTTGTGAGATTGTTTATGTTAGCAACAATGATGAAGTACTACTCCTACGATAAAAATGTATAGGGAAGGAAATACTCTTCTTTACTAGTTTTACAAGTTTAATTTGAGAAATATTTTGATATGAGCAATACTTTACGAGATATGACGGAAAGTTAATTTTTTGTCACCAGTAAAGTGGTACCTCTGATTGGCTTACGTGATTCATTTATGTGATTTTCTTATTATCTTTGATAGTAAGTCCTTAATATCACATTTCATGAAAATCCGTTAGGTAGAAGCCGAGAACGAACATGCGTACGGACGGATGGACTGACAGACGGACGGACATACCGACGATAATAGGCGCTCGTGCTGGAAGCGAAACGCGCCTAAAAAGGGGTTATAGGAACAAGTATGCCTGTTCATACAGCAATAACATTATTAATGCTTTTAGACTTATCTTTAGTAATCATAATCATAACAATTCCTTTCAGATGAAATACTTCAAATTCATGACAATCTGTAATTCAGGCATGTTTAATTCTCGACGTGGAATTAAGAAATAAATAAATGATACGAGTTAAGCGTAATGAGGCCCTTAATTTTTCGTTCGCAATATTTTTAGAAAAATTGCGAGAAAATTATTCGAGTAAATAAAGTAGTTAATTTATAATTTAACACGCTCATAAAAATGCCCCGCTTTACTGCTCAGAATATCGGGCTCTCATTCGAACTTAAGATGAGTTCTCTCACCAATATTATCAAGTAGTTATGCCTTCTTAAGTGCTTCTCAAAATATATGTGTAATTATTGCGTTGTAAGCGAAACTAAGCTGATAGGAAATAAGTAAAGGCAACCAAAAAGGATCATTAACGAAAAGTGGTCCTTGCAATGAGTGTGCGTGTGTGCTGCGGTAGGCAAATGAGTGAAATTTATTTCGCGCGAATATTGAAATTGCTATAATAATAACTTCGCGAATGCGAACCCGCAATATGAAACCGACGAATATTGAGAGATAACTGTATTTTAGACATTATTCTACGGATAACATTAACAAAAATATCAACCCATCCAAATTATTCTAAATTGTGATTATTCCTCGTAATATTTCATAGGAAAAGTGAGCGTTTTGCGTTGAAGTAATTTACAATGACTCCGTTTGGTTCGGTTGGGTTGGTATTAACGGTATAAGATCGTATTAAAGTTTCAACTGTTCATAGCGACAATTTGAAGGTATTGCCGAGTTATATTTAATTAATTATGCAATAAAAACAAGTGTTGTATACCTATTGTTTATCAACGTCAAGAAGGCTAACCGTCAGCCATTCCTAGAGACGAGGTTACTCGGTTGAGATACCATATGACGGGATTATAATCATTAGTAATAAGGGTATACTGAGGGTCTCGTAATATAGCAAGTATTCGGCGAAAATGTGACCTCGAGAATTGCATAAGAGGCTTTAAAAGATCCCTTGACGTAGTGATTTAAGCGTGACACAACACCGGAGTGGGTTGGTGTCGGCGTGGGGATGCGAAGATTTCAGCGATTTCTAAAATTACGATTTTTTTGTTTTTCCCTTACGTTCATCAGTTGCACTTTCGATGGACGGAAAATTTGCGCAGCGAATGGACATTTGCGTGGCTATCTCGTCTAAAAGATTTGCAATCGGAATGACATGGACCAAAGGAAGAGGAAGAGTTGTACAAGAGAAAAGAGCAAAATGGAGGAGGGAAAAGGGAGAGGGAGAAGGGAGGAGAGAGAGGAGGGAGGGAGGAGGAAGGAGAGGGAGGAGGGAGGAGAGAGGGAGGGAGGGAGTGGGAGGAGAGAGGAGGGAGGGAGAGGAGAGGGAGGAGGGAGGGAGTGGGAGGAGAGGGAGGAGGGAGGGAGTGGGAGGAGAGGGAGGAGAGGGAGAGGAGGAAGGGAGGAGAGAGGAGGGAGGGAGAGGAGAGGGAGGGAGGGAGGGAGGAGGGAGGATAGGGAGAAGGGAGGAGAGAGGGAGGAGGAAGGAGAGGGAGGAGGGAGGAGAGAGGGAGGGAGGGAGTGGGAGGAGAGGGAGGAGGGAGAGGAGGAAGGGAGGGGGAGGAGAGAGAGGAGGGAGAGGAGGAAGGGAGGGGGAGGAGAGGGAGGAGAGAGGGAGGAGGAAGGAGAGGGAGGAGGGAGAAGGGAGGAGAGGGAGGAGGGAGAAGGGAGGAGAGAGAGGAGGGAGGGAGGAGGAAGGAGAGGGAGGAGAGAGGGAGGGAGGGAGGAGGAAGGAGAGGGAAAAGGGAGAGGTGGGAGAGAGGGAATATTGAGAGGGGTAAGAGAGGAAGAAGAGGGTTGAGGAGAAATGCACCACCCCCTGGAGGGAGAGAGAGACCCTCCCGACTCACATTTTGTCCCTCTGGAGGTGCCACTCCACCAGAAGGGGAGATGGTGGTGCAAACGAGGGACTCTCTAACGGCGCTTTCACTAAGATGAACGAGCGGCAGACGGAAGCTCCCGATGATGTCTCTCTGCACCCGCCAGCGTCCACTAGTACGTCTCGCGACAAACGAGTGAGCCGTGGGGGAGCGGCGCGAGGTGGAGGGGTGCGGTCGGAGGGGCGGCGCGGCCCAGAGGGCCCCCGCGACGGGGCGAGAAGGAGAGGGAGGGGGCACTCGCGCCTCCGAGCCGATCTCACCGCTCGAAAGCCGCTTTTCGTCACGTTTACGTCCCTTTCTCTCTCTCTCCCCCCTCCTCGCTCCCCACCCACACTCACTCCTACGACCCTACATCTCGCTTTTCCCATCGGTCTCCAACTCTTACACTTTCTCTCTCTCTCTCTCTCCCTCTCTCTCTCTCCCTCTCTCTCTCTCTCTCCTAACCCTTGCTTTTCTCGGCGAAGCACCAACCTAGCGTATCGAAGCGTCTTGCTAGCCATCGCACGAGCACGCCGATTCGCGCGTGCGAGCAATCTAATGTATCTGAAGAGGGACGTTGATCGAATTGGAGGGAATAAGGACGTCTCCGATTTATGTCGACGAGTAAGAAGATGGAAAAATTATTTAAAAATTAATAACATCTCAGGACGTGGAAATAAGAGTTATCCGCAATTAAGCTTTCGAACGCAGATTCGTAGAGCGCGGAAGAACCTCGGATATCTCGCTAGTACTCGAATCCGACCTAAAAAAACGAAAAGCGTTCGAGGACGATAAAGGGCGGAGCGATTTGACTATATAGCCCTTCGAGAGGGGAGGAGGCGGAGTGGGGGAGGAGGCGGAGGGGCGGAAGCAAGGCCGCGTGCGCCCAGGGCAGTCGCGGAACGACAGACGGAGAGAGCTCCATGGGTTCCGCCGCCGAGGGCAATGCTCCCTATCGCATTCACAACAAACGCCGTCCCGCGCCTCACTCCGCCCCTCTCCCGCCTCGCGACCTGCCGAATGCAGCCCCTGCCGAAAGGTATCCTCGCGGGATGGGGGGAGGAGGTTCCGGGTTGGGGGGTGGAGGGAGGAGGTCCCTTTCTTTTCGTTTCCTCCCACTGCACCGTTTCTCTATCGAGGGCGGCGGTGGGGAACCCTTTGCCCCTCGTCACAGTCCTTTTAAGAATTTGGCGCCAAAAGTTACCATATCGCAACGGGAATTATGGTGTTAAAAAAAAGAGCGAGGGAATGCGATAAAACGAACGGAGAGAAGACACACACACACTCTCTCTCTCTCGTAACAAGCATTCGAATCGGGATGCGATTTCGAAGAGGCCAACCGAAAAGCGACCACCGCCCACGCGTTGGGTAGTACGCATTTGTTCGGATGGGAAGAGGCGGGAGCGACTCGAGGGAGGAGCGGGAACGACCGAGGGTTTCGGAAGCGGAAGCCGCGGGGGAGGAGGGAGATTGCCACTCCGAGGAACGGGGTTCGTTTCTTCCCGGTCCAGAATCACTCCGAGGACGTCCGAAACGGGGCACCAAAGACTCACCGATCTAACGCCGCCTCCGGAGACATGCCTAGCAGCTGCTCGGGCCCACCACTTCCCAGCAACACGCACATCCCGGCCTCGGCGGTTCTTCCTTCCGTGCAGTCGACCGCCTCACACTCGTTCGCCGCCGGCTATATTCCCTCGAACGCAGAATCCCGCTCTATGCGTTCGTAGAGTACGAGAGGGGGGAGGGCAAACGAGAGAGGGCAGATATAGAGGCACACGCGCGAAACTTAGCACTTGGTCGAATTCCGTTGGAATAAAAACACCCAAATGGACACACTGTTACACGGATGCTCGCTTAGGCGGGCAGGCACACACGCATCGAATAAAACACTGCTGCTGAAGAACTCCGGGTTCCTCCGAGAAGGCGGCGAGGAGGAATTTTTGGCGGGGAAGCTCCCTCTGCGTCGAGAGAGGGGGCATGCTACGGAAGCCGGGCGATTACGCGGGCGGGATGCCGGCGATCGAGGAGGGGAATCCCGCGAAGGTTGCACTCCCGAAGACCTGTCGCCCGGCCAAGGGGTTGACGGCCGGCCGCCTTTTTCAGTCAGCTGTGGAACTCGTCTCTGGGAACACGCTCGCTTACGCACTTCCCCTCCCCCCCCCTATCTCTTTCTTGCAGCACACACGCACTACGGCGCGCTTCCACGATCACTCACTAGTCACCACAATTTACATCTATTAAAACATGAGAGATGAAATTCTCTTATTCGACGATAAATCCACTACGGATATTTTTTCCGAGAGATCAGATTCCTAGATGTTTTTTAAAGATTTAAAAAGTCGTATGCCTTGTCTTCCGTATCGTGCGATGAGTTAAAAAAACCATTTTGCAAAGTTTTTCTTGATTTTTGGGCAATCGGTCGTGTGATGATAAGACGGAGCGAAAACCCATGTGATGCAGACGTTCCGTGTTATGAAGGAGTCAATGACCGTTGAGCTGCTGGCCTTCCCCTCGAACTCTATCTCCCCCTGCCACTCTTCCTACTTCCCCTGCTTCTCCCTCCGTTGGGCTTCCAGCGACTAAAAATCGGAAGCCATGCGACGGCAGCGCGCTCTCTCGGAATTATTTTGAACTGTGTCGAGGCAGCAACGCACTCGCGGAGGGAATATGAATTGTATTATCTTCGAACTTTCGCGTTTCCAGATGGAATTCAGAGCTTAAACTTAGCACACTCATAGTAGATCGTAATTTATGAAACAGGGATATAGAAAAAATTGGAAAAGAAGCCTGGGATCGATTATAACGAACTTTCCTTTTCTTAAATTTAGCGTGTCTAGCTCCCACTACTAGGGTCGCAGGTTCGAATCCTGCCGAGGGAATGGTCGTGTGTGTTCGTCCTTTTTATTGCTGTTACTTGTTATTGTTGTTACGATATTCAGTATAATTGGCCTTGTGCTGTTACTGAATTCTTGCCAATAAATAAATAAATAGTATAGTTCGTTTGCATTAAAAAATGTTAATAAAATGTAGATTAGAACTAGAAGCTTGAACGCTTACTCGAGAAAAAGAACTTTTCCTGTTAGCTAAATTGAAATGCACTGAGAATCATGCGAAAAGCAATTTTGAAGTAGAAAAACTACAATTTAAGACTTAAACAGCAAATGAAATATAGGTCATTCTATAGATTGTTACTGCATGTTTTAGTCTGAAGTTTATAGATTTACATAAAGATTATAGTTTTGCATTTCATTCAATAAGGATGCTTATTTATTAAAAAATCGGTACAACATACATTATACAAATTTCTCATAAACGAATGCGTCGTTTAGTTATCTTTAAAAAAATATGAACCATGTAGAATAGTTATAAACATAAACATAAATAACTATACGAAATTTGATGAAAATCGTATTAGCCGCTTTTTAGAAAATCCAATATTTGTTAAAGATGCCCAAGAATAAACTAGCCTTATATTAATTTTTTTAAATTATGAAGTATGTAGTATTATTGCAGACTTTTGCTCAAGTAATGGTATGAAATTTTATCAAAATCGTTACAGCCGTTTTTGAGAAAATCAAATTATTGTTAAAGTTGACTAGTATAAACTAGTCTTATATTCATTTTTAGAGAAATATGAACTATTTGGTATTATTAAAGATATAAACATAAGCAACCGTACGAAATTTTATCAAAATCGATAGAACCGTTTTTGAGAAAATCAAATTGTTGTTAAAAGTGTGTAGAATAAACATCCCTTAATTATTTATCAACGTCACCCATTTATTCATATACTCTGATCTGTATGATAAAATGCTTAAGTACGATATTTCATTCATTTTCCCTCTACCGTTTAGGCTATAGAGCCAGTAACAGGCAGACAGACGGCATTGCGAAAACCACTTTTTCGGACTCGGTACACCTAAAACGTATATTTCCATCAAAAACTCGAGGTCGAATTTTTTCGCTATAACAATACTTTCTCAATATACTTCCTATATGAGAAAGTAAAAATCGGTACAACACACATTGTACAAACTTTCTAATATACTAATGCGTCAATTAGTTATCTTTAGAAAATTAAAATTGTATGAACCTATTTTTAGAAAACCCAATATTTGTTAAAGTTGCCCAAGAATAAACTAGCCTTATATTCATTCATTGAGAAATATGAACTATCAGTAGGACTAACGTGTACGAATTACCTCTATGTATGTGCTTCATCGACTACGAGAAAGCATTCGACTCAGCACCGGCTTCAGAGGGTAAGCAAGTGAGGCAATCGCCTCAGGGCGCACTCTCGAGGGGGGCGGCCTGATGCCGTTTGTGGTCACAATGACGCTCTTCCCTCTCCCAACTTCGGTCTTACAGCAGGAGCGGCCACCCAGCTCATAGAGACATATTTGCGAGAAATGGAGGGAAGTATAAAACAAAACAAAGGCAACATGTGCGGGTCGGATCCGCGAGGTAGTTTTTACAAGCTCTCCGTCTCCTTTGTCTCCGAGGGTTAAAGAAAAAAGGGATGTTTTCAAGAAAGTGGGGGAGGGGGGGATTATCCACATTGGTTCCATCGGAATATTTGACCTAAAAGGACATAGGGCACCCCTGATTCCAGCGATTCTGTTTCCCTCTTATTTATATTATGAAGACAGAATTTTCCCTTTTCCACTCTCTGAGAATCCAGGAAACGGCACGATTTGCACGTGAGTTGAGAAAACATTTTAAAGCACACTTTCGAATGTTTCTAAAGGAAAAGAATAATTGGAGGACAGGAACCGCTGTACCGTCTTTGACGGCTATTTCTGTATGGAAATTCCATGACCACCGGCATACGCCTTTATTCTGAATGGGAGGACACGTCTTTCTTTCTTTTTGAAGGTTTTAGATTTTATGACCTTACGGGTGGCTAGAAAGAAATCTTACCGACGCGTCAGCAAACGTCGCGACGTTCCCAAGAAACCTTTCTGACACGTGTTTTACACATTGGTCTCTTCACCCTCTCTCCTTTTTCTCTTAAAATTTCTCGAAAAGAAATTACTTCAAGAACCTCAGATTTTCTGAGTTTGTGGAAGAAGTAACATCGCAGAGAGAGCGAGTCGTGTCGTATTTTTGCAGTAAGAGTGTGTGCATTTTGCGTAAAAATTAATAGGACTGGTTAGTATTTTAACTTGTGAAATATTTTAATTATTTGTTTTTAATTTCTTTGGTTTCGCTTTTGGAGTTTTTGTGAGAGAAACTGTTTTAATTTTGGTAGAAGGATATCCTAACGATCCAGATCTCATCACTACGTGGGACATATTCACTCACAACATTGTGAGTACATCGTCTTCCATTGGAGAGGTTAGTTTGAATTTAATGAATTGTTACCGTTTATATTAAACTTCTTTTAGTAATGTGATTTATTTCGAGAGATTTACTTCAATTATTTCTCGGTGTATTGTGACATTTCTCGCAATAATTAGTATTATTAATACTACATAAGTGCCCGTTGAATTTCAACGGTTTTAATGAATCTAACTTTTCGTCAATGCAACATGTAATAAACGCAAGAATAAAATTGTGCAGTTTTAACCATCGAATATTTCTATATTATAAGTCTGTTTTAATTAATTAACTAAAATGTAACAGAAATTACTTGTGAATAAAATAGTACCTTTCTTTCTACTAAAATAGCCATTGTTATTAGTTTTAAATTGATTATAACATTAGGATTTCAATTTTATTAAAGCAGAATTCCGGTTCCAAAAAATTGGTTCAATCTTCAGTTGCCTCCAATAATACTTTAAATAGATTTTGGAATATCATGTACCTCAATATCGTTTATCGTCTGCTCAACACTCTTGCCTTCTCATTTTCCGAAACAACCACTTTCACCAGTTTTATATGGATTTCAAACTTAGAAGAGAACTTAATTCAATTCAGTTAAAATAACCACATAACAAACTTCTTATTCCAAAGAAAATCCTTTTATAACATGCAATGTTAACCTAGAATTCATTCATTCTGAAAAGTGAATAAAAGTACCATGTACTTATATTTCTTTCAACTAAAATAGCCACTCTTAACAGATTTTAATGGATTAATACATTAGCGTTTCAATTTCACGAAATAAGCAGAATTCCGGTAACAAAAAAATTTGTTCAATCTTCAATTGCCTATGATAATACTTTAAATAGATTTTGGAATAAAATGTACCTTAATATCGTTTAGCGTCCGCTCACCACTCTGGACTTCTCAGTTTCCGAAACAACAACTTTCAATAGTTTTAAATTGATTTTTGCTTTGAAATATACTTGAGTCAATTCAGTACAACTTCCACTACTGTAAATTCCGAAATAACTCCTTTTATAATTGGCATTGCTAGCCTAAAATTAATTCATTCTGTAAAGTGAATAAATAAAGTTCTTTCTTTAAACTATAATAGTCACTGTTATTAGATGTAAATGGATTGTAAGCCTTAGAATTTACTCTGTATTAAATAAGTACAAAAATTCATTTTATAAAAACAAATCAATTCATTAAAAGATCCACTGTTGTTTCTTCGAAAATTGCCTGTTAACAGTTTTAAATGTCCTTTTAATTTTAATTGAATTTTAATTTATATTCGTTTCCAAACTTCGGCCATTGTTACGAAATTAATTCGAGGAATAACAATATAAATTCGTAAGCACGTATGGTTTACAAAGAATTTAATTTAAGAATGCTTTTTATTTCCAAATTTTCTAAAATGACACTGTTGATACTTAATTTTTTTTATATTTACGTTAATATACTTATTTTCCACAAAACACGCCAATCTCTCCCCTTCCTTCCTCTCTCTCTCTCTTGTATTGAAGCACTCAAGGCACGCTTATTCCCAGAAGGATGTATACAATAATAGTAATTTGAGGTGTAACAATGATAATGGTCGACATAGTAACATCATTTTAAAATGGCGAGATTTCCACAAAATATGCAAATTAAACGTTTAACATGGAATATTTCGAACTGTGGGCGAAAAAAGACGAACGGAATAAGAAACTTTATAAATTTTTCTTCAAAATGGCTCAAATCCGAAGGTCGTCTGTTAATTTCTTCTAATTTTAATTTCCAGATGAATAAAAACCTGCACGTCGAAAAATCGCGTTTTACATGTTAAGTAATGGGAAATGGAAATGCCTCTCTTGGAGCCGAACCATAGAATTTTTTCGCCATTTAAATTTGTCATTCTCTGAATAATTGTTAATCAAGCATCCCTACCAAATTTCGAGTTTCTATCATTATTATTTCTCGAGTTATTACCGTTTGCATAGCCTGACCAACCAACCAACCAATGGACGACGGCTATTATTATATAAAATTAGCCGGTCGGCATTTTCGCCTTGTCATAATGACCCCTATGTTACTGATGATTCATATAATAACTTGCAAGTCCAAATCAGTCATTCAAGTAAAAATCTCAAAAGTTGAAAAACTATACCCTAACCCTAATATTTAGGATGATCGTTTTTCGGATAAATTTCCCACCCCGCTATTCGCTAAACCCTTTGTTGTGAGGAAACCCTACCGGCGTCTATAACTGGAAAGACCTTACTGAATATAAATATCGCTGCTCTCAGCTTCAGAGAAACTCCCATGAATTCTCCTCCATACCACCCCTACTAAATTACACCTTTTCATTGCTTTACTTTTGGTTTGCCAAAACAAAGGGGGAAGGTGTGAGTCCAATTTTTATATAATTCTTATATCGAAAGTGACTTCTTATAGTTGCGTAGTTATGTTATAGTCGGAATTAATAATGTTACTATTTCTTGATTCTTCGAATTAAGTACGGTTGATAGTAAAATTAAAATTTTTAACTTATTATAATTTTCTTGTTGGATTTTATTCGTTTATCTAGCCCTTAGATAATAATCATTACTTGTATTTAGTATCTTTCCATTATTGTACGATAAATTCTATAAATCTTTTCCCCAGTACTCACAGTAGCTAGTTCTTTTCTCCTGTAAGGATTTTCACGAAGATAGGTATAATTAAATAAGTGAGAAAATTTCAAATTTTCAGATCAATCTAAGATATCAAAATAGTGAATAACATATTGTTTTTGTGGATATTACTGTTAGTTGCTGTGCCTATGACCATAACTTAAGAATTCTCGATGAGTATATTGTTTCTCTTTAACTTTGTTAAAATGATAGAAATGACAAACGTGCGACGCACATTTCTTACAGAAACTTCAATCAAGTGCCTTATTCCTGGCGTCTCTAATTCGGAATGGCTTAAATCTGACGTCTATAGTAGTTTTTTGTTTCATCTCATTTTAACATGATGTCCCCACTGCGATTTGCATTGTTGGATTGTACATACTTTCGCACTCGATTCAGATCGACTCGAAAAAACGCCTAAATTGCATTTCGCATTTAAACACTAGCGGATATTTTCTTATGAGAAATAGTTCAACATAGTGCTTACATTTCATTCCATTTAATTAAGCAATTAGTTTTCTATGTTTCCATGTTTTAAAAACTTTTCATTTTTGTCTTCGTTAAAACGAGTTTTACATATTCCGACCTAATTATGTGGCTCGATGTATTAACCTTTTCTGTAAGAGTACGCAATTTTGTAATTTGATACATTTTTTCTACTGGATATTAAATATGTTCATAGCATCATTAACTTACACGAGATTTATATTCAATTTTTCACTGGCAAAATAAGATTATATTTTCTTCCCTTCGTCTGTCTGTTCATTCTTATTCAGTTTTGATCCAATGGGTGAATACGAATCCACTGTAAATTTAAATATGCGGTAGCCTTACAAATATTGTTGTTTAATGGACGCTCGTACAATAATGGATTTTGTTTAATATAAAATTAGTATTATTATCATTTTTATATTATAAACTAGCAGAATTTCCTGTTGATTTTCAACGGATTTAGTGAAGCTAGTACAGCACAACATACAAACTCTTTAAAATACATATATATTTGGTGATAATTTTAGATATTAATGGTTCCAAAAAGTGTGAATTGTTGATCATTATGGGACATGAGGGTGGGAGGTGGGCGGCCAAAAACTTTTCGCCTCAGGGCGGCCAAAAGTCTGAAGCCGGCCCTGATTCGACTCTGTCCGAACTTCGTCGGTGTTACGTGTACTAAAGAAACAAGGAGTAGAAGAAACGTACATAACTTTGATCAACAATATCTACGAAAATTCGACAACATCTTTCCAGCTGCATGAAGAGACGAGTACCTTTAAGACCGAAAAGGGAGTGAGACAAGGAGATACTATGTCCCCTAAGTTACTTACAGTAACTCTAGAGGAAGTATTCAAAAGGCTAGACTGGGAGGAAAAAGGTATAAAGGTAAATGGAGAACATCCGAGTCATCTGCGCTTTGCAGATGATATCATACTGTTCGCAGGAAGCCCAGAAGAGCTCCGTAGAAGAACTGAAGAGCTTGAGCAAGCAAGCCGAGAAGCTGGACTTAAGACGAATCTTAATAAAACAAAGATTATGTACAACTCCTTCACAAATTCTGAGAAGATACATATCAACGGAGCAGAACTCGGAGAAGTAACCAGCTATGTTTACTTGGGTCAAATCATCACTACTGATGGTTCGCTTCTTGGAGAAATCAACCGGAGAGTGAAGATGGCATGGAGTGCTTTTGGCAAGAATGCGGACATCTTTAAATCAAATATTCCAGTCTTTCTAAAAAGGAGACTGTATGACCAATGTGTTCTGCCTGTTCTGACATATGGTTGTGAAACATGGACCATGAATGCCAGAATAATACAGCGCCTGCAAACAACACAGAGGAGCATGGAGAGATGCATGTTAGGGATCACCCGAAGAGACCGCAAGAGGAACGACTGGGTAAGAAAGAAGACAGAAGTCTGTGACGTGATTAGAAGAGCGAAGGCGCTAAAATGGCAGTGGGCGGGCCATGTCGCTAGAAGAAATGACCAGCGTTGGACGTCCAGTGTCACCGAATGGATCCCAAGAAACATCAAGAGACCGAAAAGAAGACCGAAAGGCAGATGAGACAGAGAGCTTGTTAAGTTCTTGGGGCAAACTTGGAGGAGGGAGGCAGTTGACAGGGAAAACTGGAAGTCTAGTGGAGGCCTTCATCCATCAGTGGATTGAAAAAGGTTGATGATGATGATGGTATATATAATCTCTGTATCCTCATTTCTTCGCTTGAAGATGATGTATCACATCGAGACATCGTGTTTAAATGTTAAAACGGTGGAAAAAGACAGTTTTTATATCATTTGGTCATTTTGAAAATTAAGCATAATATTAATTCTTTTGCCTAATCTATTCGAAAGAACCAGAAACTCTACACGCGAAAATATTTGTTCTCTTCCACCTGGGACTTTTCTATTGGAACAAACAACACAGCCTTTATGTTTTTTATTAGGGTGAGGTATGATTATATGCAGCTTTCCATCTAAATGCTGTTCCTGATCTGTGGATGGTGGTCTATCCTTAGGAGTTGGTGCACCCGCCCTGAAATCTCCCACTATTTCAAGCACAAGCTTCCTTATAAATTTTACGAGAAATTGGTTTTTCATTTTTTCTTTTTTGGCATTCTTTGTACAAAATGTATGAATTCACAGCACTGACTTCAAGTCCCCAGAAAAATAATTTCCTCTACTATTTAGGGTCTTCCTCATAAAACAGTAGGTGCTGGTGTACTGATCAGCTACATCAACTCCTCCCCTATACTTGGTGTAGTTCACCACAACCTTGGCTTTAATACTCTTTCTCTCCCACCACCTCGCATATTCCTCTCCACTGTTTCAGTCTCTGAAGTGTCCCACGCACTTAGCATTGTGACTATTCTCTAATCCTTCCATGCGAGAAGCATTATGTTGTCATCTCTATAAGCCACTATCTCACCTTTCTTCAATTTTGGGTTTTTTATAACAGGTGGGTTGTCTTACCGGTTTGGCATTACTGTTCCTGTCAAATGACATTTTTCTTTGAGCAATTCCCTTGCAAGAGTGGTACTTGTGTAAAATCTATCCATAAAGAGGTGAAAAAAGTCAACTGCTTTCATGCAATCAGAAGGAACATTTGGGCCAACACACATTTGTCCAGTGGAGAAGCACATCCTATTAGGCATCTGATCATTGGCAGCATTCTACTTTTGTTTTGTTTGTTTTTCAATTTGAATATCACTTTCACTGCTGTCACTCGAGTAAACAATTCTGTCGTGGTTTTCTTCACAATTTCAATGTCATTAGCACTGTCACTATCATTCCTGTTACCTTTGTGTGAAATAAGGGAAATTTTTCTTTTCACAGCTCCACTTGGACCAGTGATTGATTCAGTAAGCTTAGATTCTGCGTGATCAGAGTATTCACTATCATTAGTATTATTTTTTTCACTAAATTCCTCATTGTCAAAGTAAAACTCATCACCAGTGCTTCCTAAATCAGATCCGAAATTCTGGAACACTTCCGTGGTTACGATGGGTGATTCTTTCTGGAAGAAAGATTACGTGTGACTGAAACATCGAATCAACTGCTGGGATACTCAATCGTAGTCGAGTACTGCGTCAACAAAAAAGAAATTTGAGATGATTTGAGGAAAGAGCGTGCATCAGCGTGTTTTCTTAGGCGGCTATCTCTATCGCCAAAAAAAGGAAGAGCGGGTGACTGTTGTAAATGTATGATTTGCAAGGTTGGTAGTGCCATTGTGTATTCATTTTTTTCTAAAATGCTGTCTGTTTACCTTTTGTTTAAGCATCCTTGTCGGTTCAGCGCCTTTCTTCATTTTTCTGATCGAGCGAAGGTTCCGTTTCATTTTGTTACCACATAAATCCAGAAATATTAGTGCAATCCTGCCAGTCTAAACATTAATTACAACAGGTTATGGGCCCAGAAGGACTTCCAAGTGATAGTGAGGCGTTTTGAGTGCTGATTGCGTTTTGTGAAGTGATTGAATATTCACAATGGCTGAGAACACGACCACGCTTCCTCCGATCGACAAATTGGAAGGACGGGAAAACTATCTGGACTGGAAGTTTGGAATGGAATTGTACCTAAAGGATTTTGAATTGTGGTTTCAAATTGTGGGCTATCCTGAAGGCAGTGCTACGACGGCAGAGATAAAGAGCAAGCGCGACCAGAAAGCCTTAACCAAAATAGACCTCATGGTCAAGCCATGCTGTTATCCTCATATTCGTAACTGTAGGACAGCGAAAGAAGCCTGGGAGAAGCTTGAAAAGGCATATGAGAACAAAGATATAAATAGGAGAGTGCATTTTCTCTGTACTTTGTGTTCTCTAAAGTTGTAACAGTTTAGTTCAATGGAACGTTACCTCAATCAGTTCATGTCTCTGCAAATGTCGCTTGCTGGCATGAACAAACCCATGGAAGATGAATTTCTTGGTGCAGCTATGCTGGCAGGTCTCCCGCCTGAATACGAAGCTATGGTGATGACGATGGAAAATTTAGGGGCCAAAATTACGAGTGACTATGTAAAAACCAAGCTGCTCCAAGATACAAAATGAAGTACTGGGAATCAAGAGTCAGTCGGAGTCTGCCATGCTGAGCAATTGCAAGAAGAAAGGTCCAAGGTATTGGAATTGTGATTATGGTCACCTCAAACCTGCATGTCCGAAGAAGCAGTCGGGGTCTGGTGCTGTGAGGAGAGAGTCAGAGTCCAAGAAGACCGAACAGAAGAAGGAAAAGAAAGCTGACAAGAAATCCAAGGAGAACAAGGCTTTCCTGAGTGCTTTGGGGGTTTGTACTGCTGTTGGGGACTGGTTTATTGACTCTGGTGCTTCAGTGCACATGACTGCCCGTAAAGACTGGCTGTTGGACTTCAAAGAGGACAGTGGTATCGGGTCAGAAGTGACTATAGCCAATGATGAGAAGTTGTTTTGTAATGGTGTTGGCAGGGTTCTTGTGTGGCTTAAGGGAAAGAATAGTGTAACAACTATCTCTGATGCAGTGTATGTTCCTGATCTTAGGACAAATTTGCTGTCAGTTAGTAAATTGGTGTCCAAAGGATATACTGTTGTTTTTTCTAAAGACGGCTGAAAAATATTGGATGTAGTGTTGAGGGTACTGTAATGGCAACTGCCTCAATAATTTATCGTCTTGACATTGCTGAGGAAACTGCTAATAATACTATTGTCAACAAATCTCATGTTTTATGGCACAAGCGTTTAGGCCATTTGAATAAAGTATGAGATTACTTAGAGATGGTTTGGCTACAGGAGTTTTATTTACAGGAGACAGTAAGGCTGAGAAGGTGCAATGGGTCTCATGTCTAGAAGGGAAACTGAGCAAGAAGCCATTCAAGTCATCTGGAAGGAAAAAAGCAAAGGAGAAACTGGCTCTCCTGCACTCTGACCTGTGTGGGCCAATGCCTGTGTCGTCTTGGAGTGGAGCCAACTACATGTTTACTCTGATAGATGAATATACGAGAAAAATTTTTGTGTACTTCCTGAAAACCAAGGATGAGGTAAGGCCTGACTTTGAGAAATTTAAGGTAATGGTAGAAAATCAAACTGGTTGTAAAATCAAGAAACTTAGAACAAATAATGGGACTGAGTTTGCTAATCAGAAATTTGACATCTACCTGAAGTCACATGGAATTCAGCATCAGCTCACTGTACCCTACAATCCACAGCAAAATGGGATGACTGAGCGCGCAAACCAAACCGTAATGGAGAACCCTTTGAAATATATTTATATTTCAAAGATTTCATCTCGCCGTAGTCTCCGACTGTCTTTAATCATAATGGAGAAGATGAGGTGCATGATACAAGATGCTGGTTGTGATTAGCGGATGTGGGCTGAGGCTGCCAACACCGGTGTACCTTAAAAATAGATCTCCTCACAAGGCTGCGCCTGGCATGACATCCCAAGAGAGATGGACAGGAGAAAAGGTAGATTTAAGTCATCTAAAAATATTTGGTTGTGAGGCCTATGTGCATGTTGCTGATGAGAAGCATAAGAAACTGGATGCCACAAGTAAAAAGCTATATTTTGTTGGATACTGTGAAGAAAGTAAAGGCAGGGCTGTAGTGGAGGGTATACAGCGGTATACGCCGTATACCCTCAGCTTTTTTCGAGTGATTAGGGTATACCCTCTGCTTTGTCAAACAAATAGCATATATCCACGCCTTATGAAAAATTATACAGGTCGACTGAAAAAAACCGCTCATATGTTTTCTCCTGGTATCGTAACAACATTACTATCGTGTAATTTGCTCTAAAAAAACTGGGTAAGAACCCTCCCTCAAAGTTTTGCCTTAGTATACAGTATATCCTCTGCATTTTTTATGACTGCAGCACTGAGTAAAGGATACAGATTTTTTGATCCTAAGCAGCCAAGAAAAATCACAAGAGCTCGTGATGCTGTTTTCCTGGAAGCTGAACTGCTGAGTGGTTGTGTATCCAAGAGGGAAGAAGAGCCTTTGGGTCAACCAGCAAGAAAGGAAGAAGAAAAATATGTGAATCCTGCAGTGGTGCAAAAACAGCTATATTTGGACGACAGAGGTGAAGACCAAGAAGAGGAAGTCCCTGTTGATGAAGTTTCTGAATCTTCTGAGTCTAGAGAATAAGAAGCTGAGTTGCACACAGAGCCAGAGGTGGAAATATGGGAAGAGCTAAGATATCCAATCAGGGAGCGACATCCAAAAGAATTCAGCAAATACACGAGTGAATTAGTATATCCTTCAGTGTTTGCGATAGAGAACGGAAAAAACTGAATGACAAAAATAGATCGTAATTATAAACAAATTTGAGACGACGGATGCAAACTCTGCCTTATGAATTCATTGATACCCACAAGCAGTGGTGAGATGCAGCCAGTTCGCACCGGTTCACGCGAACCATCTGTTAAATTTTGAAGCAATTTTAGAACCGGTTGTTAAAAATTTCTACAGAAAGCCGAGTCTGCTCGATCCATTATTCAAACCCAATGGATGTTTGGTTTCATAAGAATTATTTCCCAGTGTTGAATTTCATTACAGTAATATAATATTACATTGAATAAAATATAATCCAGAACATTAAAATAGCACATAAATTAATCTCATATAGCAAAAAGAGTTCATTTTGAAAATGATTTACAAATTTAGTATATGAATTTATCTTGATCCTTTTTATATGCGTCTTAATACTGTCAGCTTCCTTTGACATGCATAGACGACACCTGCAAAGATGTTGGCTTTCCTTTATGATCTTCAAGTATGCCGATAATTTCAAGATATAATAAAAATACGCAATTTAAATTATCGAGAAAAATTTCGGCAGTGTATTAATAATGTAGAACCTTCTGTTCTGTGATATTTAATAGCACAATAATTAGCTAAATGGATTTTTTCTAGTGACAAATTAAATATGTAGTGTAAATTAATCATGTTGAATTCATTTTAATCCCTAATATCGAGTTGGATTCTTGGTGTAGAAGAGATGATTTATTGAAAAAATCTGATGTGGCCAACACATGACTTTCTCCATATTTGGGGTATAGTTATTTAAATTATTATGAATAGCACTAGCATGAGTGCCCATTGAATTTCAACGGATTTAGTGAATGTAAAACTTCGACCATGTAAGATGTAAGCATCGCAAGAATAAGATAGTACACAGTTATACCCATCGAATAAAGCTAAAACGAAGAAAACTGCTCCGCATTTTCCTATTTAGATGAATGAAGGAAGGAAATCTTAGGAAAATAACATATAAACTTCCTCCCCCTCCCTTCCACCCTCTCCTTCCCTTCCACCCTCTCCTTCCCTTCTCCCCCTCCCGCCCCTCTCTCCCTCCCTCCCCCTCCATCTACCCTCCCTCTCCCTCTCTCCACCCCTTCCCTCTAATTCCCTCTCTCCATCTTCCCCCTCTGTTACCATCCATCTCACTCCCTCCCTATCTTGTATTAAAAGTATTCAAAGCAAACAAACTTACAAACATTCTCCTTTATATGTTAGATTAGAAGATAATTCAATTAAAA
Source organism: Uropetala carovei (assembly GCA_036926305.1). Taxonomy (NCBI): domain Eukaryota; kingdom Metazoa; phylum Arthropoda; class Insecta; order Odonata; family Petaluridae; genus Uropetala; species Uropetala carovei. The sequence goes on along the minus strand of JAXCHB010000141.1, from coordinate 14,830,451 downwards.
ACAATAAATATTTCAATGAAATAAACAACTTAAACAACAATTCAACAATTTTTACGTAAGATATGGAATGTTAGTAAATTTCTATACTTCAATAATGCCATAAATGCGAAAATTATGTTTTACAGAAATAACTAATGAAAAATTTATATTTTTAAACCTATTTCAATTCGTTTCTGAAATATACTCAAAAAACCAAAATTTGAACCGACCATTACATTAAGACCTTTTGACCCAGTGGACTGATTTTGTCCATTTTCAGCTAGAAAATGTATATCATCAAAACATTGATATTGGTGTAGGATTCATCAAAATCAGTCCAATGGTTGCTGAGATATCCTCAAGAAACTGAAATTAATAAAAAGCATATATTTTTACTTTATTTGTTACTATCTCCATACCTAGTAATGGGAAAGTATTGTGATCACGAAAAAAATAGACTTCGAGATTTCAACGGAAATACGTTTTGAGGTCTCTAGAACACGTTTAGACTATTTTCGGAATGATGTCTGTGTGTGTGTGTATTTGATTGTGGGCGCTCTAACTCAAAAAGTATTTGCCATATCGTTACCAAACTTCATATATAACACTTTAGCATGAGCACAAAGAACTGATTAATTTTTGGACAATACCGGTTAACCGGAAGTTGAGGTTTATTCGAAACACGATTCGGTTTTTACGATATTTCTCCATTAAAACATCATTATTATATATACAAACTGATACAAGTATTATAGAGAATGTAATTTCCTACAAATTTCATTTGAAACAATTTTCCATAGCAGTTATTGTTTAGGAATTATTTATAAATAGGGTATGGATTTTTCGGGTTTAAAAAAAATCCATTCGGGGGTAAATATCGGGTTTTATTATTTTTCTTTGCATTTGAGTAAAAATCGGGTGTAAATATGGCATAAATTTATCGTGGTCTATAAATAATTTCAATCTGGGTAAATATCGGGGTTAACATAGTGTAATTCGGATGATTTAAAAAATATTTAAAATTTTAAAGGTTTATTTAACAATTATTTTTATGGTTTACATACAATAACATTTCCATGGAGAGTTTTTCTTCTGTAACATTACTCCTTTTTGGAGTTTGCAAATAACATAAATGAGAAAATGAACGCTCAACATCACAGCTACCCGTGGGCATACATAGTAATGTTAGGGCAAACTTGCTTAATTTAGGGTATCGGGTACCACAATCAACCCAAAACTTAATAATACCCAAATCTTTGTTCAGAGGTGTTGCCTCTAATAAATAGGCAGTAAGTTCGGATTTAATCTGCTCATCCAGACTATCATATGTGCCCAAAAATTGTACGAGAGTGTGGTTATCATGGTCATGCAAAGATTTCTTAAAAGGATCTAATACGGATGTCATTTTCCAAAACCATTTAACAGATGTATCAAGATTTCTGTTTATTGTAGCATTCCATTTTGAAGAAAGAACTTCTGAAAATTCTGTAATGGCTGCAATTACATTTATTGTACTAGGTACTGTTCTCAGGACAGCTGCAAATGAACCTGTTTCTGGCAATTTCCATTTGATACATAAGCTGAATATTGATAATATGATCAATTTGATGTAGTATTGGAGTTCCACTTTCAAATTTTTTTTGTAACTCAATAATAGGCATCAATCGTTCTTCTAAATATGAGTAAAGCATATAATTCATTTTTTTCCAAAATATTCAATTATTTTCCTGATTTCTACTATTTTCTTACTATTTTCCTTTTCTGAATTCTTCAAAAAATGTTGTATACCAGACCACATTGCTAGTTATTTTTAAACTTTCATAAAAACTAGTCCATCGAACCGGTACTACAGCAGGAGGTTTTATTCCAACAATACCTGCACTTTCGCATGCCTCTAAGTATTGACCAAATCGTTTCAGCGAATGTTTAAAAATAGCTCCTAACTTAACAATTATTTTTCTTGCCGAAGTCATTCCCTGGCAATTGATTGCTTTGTCCACAGCAACATGAATTAAATGAGAAATATCCGTAATATGTAATAGACGAGGTATATTTTACTCAACTTTAAGATTTGAAACCATTAATTTCATGTATTCAGCACTGTCAGTTGCCATACAAAGAACATCTACCCACTTTTTAGCAATTTTTTCCAATGTTTTTCCTAAAACTGTGGCAATAGTAACACTATTTGTCTTGGTCACAAAAAAACGTCAACCAATAACAATGATTTTCTTTGTTAAATTTCATCGTAATATGTTAACATTGTATTCACAGTCGGTCATCCTAAAACATCGTGGCTTTCATCAATAATAAAGCTTATTTTTGAGTACTTTATCAATTCCTTTATTTTAGAAAATTCTTGGTTGTATACTTCAGGCAAATACTTTTTGTGTAACATTTCATATTTTGGCATAGTTTTCGTAGCAGGACAATATTCTTTTAAAAAATTACCTATTGGACCATCACAAGTTTTAAGATTCAATCCAGCTTGACAAACGGCACGAACAAAATCATGAAATGCACCTTCTTGCCTTTTTTCCTTCTCTCTTTGTCTTACTAGTATATCATTAAGTGTAACTTGTTGCTGTGATGTTGATTTAAAAATTCAGAACGTAATTTTTTGAGTCTTAAACTAGCAGTATGTTCGTTCACTCTATCAAAGGGCTTTTTACTAGGATCAACCACAATTTTTAGGCAACAGTATTTGCATACTATGACATTTTCTCCATTACTATTGTCTGTAGTTTAGAAAACCTTAAAGTAGGGGTATCTCTAAAATCCAACCTGATGGTGTTTTTCTTTTTCTACCCATAGTGAAGGAATCAATTATTTTTTTGATATTTTTCACTAAAATCACAAAAGCAATTAAAAACTAAATAAAAACAGCCACTACAGCATTTAGCAAAAATATCACAAATTCATCCACATCAGATGATCACGATGTCTCGTAATTAAATCAGACGAATGGACGATGTAAACATCTGCAATGTTGACTTGATTTCCTTGTTAATGAATCATTGGCAGATGATTTATTTCAAAGCTGCAATGTACACAGAATATTCATCTTAAAAGAGATACTTAACAATTCTAATGGACTGTGCAGAGGATAACAATTTTATACTTAGATTTTTTAAATTTTCGCGGATTTTCTTATTCATGTATAAAACAATCAGCAACACCGTTGAAATGAATAATCAAACCCTTTTACTAACCTTAGGTATTGCTTAAAGTATCATATCTTTTGTTTTACACCTGCAAGGGGAGAGGTACGCTCTTTGCCCCCTACTCAACTTCTTTTGAAAACAATATATTTGTAAAATAATTTTTCTTCGTGGCATTACCAACTAATAGTCACTCAATATTTCTCAATATCTCATTCTTCCCCTATCAAAGATCTAACGGCAACGAGCTAATTGTAAGACTCGTCCTTGCCTATTCAAGGTGCTACCAAACCAAGGAGATTCAGTTTATGTTAGAAAGTAAGTTTACGAATGTACTAGTAATGGACTAATAAATATTTCTCATACACCTGAACATCTACTAATATCCTCATCAAAATAAGACTGAAAATCTCTTAATTATTTGTCCACAAAAGTATTTTTGCCAATAGCGCTCTCACCGTGTCGATATATGATAATAAACTAAATGGCTTACTGTAGATTCAAGTGATATCGAGCGTATTGGTATCTTTGGTCGAGTGTGCATTTTCTTTAATTTGAAAATTTAGTGCTACTCTGACAGATACACAATGCACCACTTATTTTCTGACATTTGTTACACTGTATAGCTATGTTACAAGCCTAAGGTCCCCAAATGCGCAAGCGGGGTAATCTTTAACCGATGAAGGGATATGGCTCGACACGAGTACGGAATGGGTTGACAAATGTAGAAATTAATTCTAAATCAAGTAAAATGGATATTCGATTTGCTAATGAATAATTATTAGTATATGTAATATATAATACTATATATATATTTCAGTTCAACGAACATCACAGAGCTTATCCAAATTCTTAGATGCATAAAAGCATTAAAATAAAATTTTTAATCTAAAAAGTGTTGTGTGATAAAATTAATGATTTCGGGGTTTTCCGGGTTTTACCCAAATTTCAAAAAAGCCAATCGGAAGGTAAAAATCGGGTAAAACCCAAAAAATCCACACCCTATTTATAAATAATCGATTTTTTCAGTTTCCATCACATATATTCTTAAAAACATCGTTATTAGTAATCTTTGTGAGGACCAAAGTTGTAGAGAATAATATTTCTTCCAGGTTTTGTTTGAAACAAATGTTCGTGGAACCATCCATTTCGGAGATATTCAACTTTTTCGTAATTTTCAGTATACAGCGCCACCACCATGTAGCGGTGAATTCTGTAAACATATTCAAAATATATATAATTTATGGCAGTAAGGACGACTGTATTCTTCTATGATACGAAATGATAATTTTGCCTAATAATGCTATTCATAATAATTTAAATATCTATACCCCGAATATGGAGAAAGTCATGTGTTGCCCACATCAGATTTTTTTATTAGTTCAGTTCATAGAATTTTTTTTACTTAACGATTATTTTTTGTTATAGTCGGTTCACTAGCTAAAGTCTCTTGGCCTTGAAGACGTACGCCAGTTAGCAGCAGCCAATAGGAGACGGTTTGTTTGCGAAGGTAGTGGGGAGGAACCCAGTCTCACTCCTGCTCTCGAAGAGTTCAAATCGGCCTGCGTTGCCATTTCTACCGCCGTCCAAAGCCCGGATCAAAAAGAAGGATGGGAAGTATTTTATTTAGAAATTGCATAGTATATCAGCTGAAGGCGAAAATCCGCAAGAGCTGGCAACGCACACCGGTATATGCTCTCCCGCACGAAAGTTGAGAGGGGCGATGAAAGGGGAAACGTTCTTGATTGGCCACTTGCTCTAAGTAGGCCAAGAGACTTCAGCTAGTGAAGCCTCTTGAGCTAGTTTTACTGACTATTTTTTCCTAATGAACGTTTCGGTACGAAATGAAATAACAGCTGAATAACTTCAAAACTTGTAACTACAGTGCCACAGTTGTGTTGCGAATCAGAATAGGGAACCGGTTGTTAAAATTTTGGCAGCTCACCACTGCCCGCAAGTAATGTTTTTATCTGTAATAAACAATTGTCTTCAACGATAGATAAAATGGTTGTCAAAAATAGCTTGCATCTCCAAAAATATACGAAATGAATGCATCCTACACTGTCGGCAACACTCGGCCGGCATAACTCGCTCAGCTGACGAAATAAACTCGTTGCTTTTAGAGGGGTTTTATTAATTTATAATTGAATCAATGCTGCATTATTATAGTTTTATATACGCTCATTTAGTCGCTGATACTAACAAAAAGTTACTGAAAAAAAAAGTGGGCAAAAAACCACCTCTCATCACGATGAAATACGTGTCGAGTGATGCTCTACATACGAGCTGCTACCGATGTCGAGCCACACTGGACACCCGAGTGCAAAGGGTTAAGTGGCCTTTGAATGCATCTAAAACAAGCATTGCTCTGTCTTAAAAGTGTCCCAGGTCGTCTACTCCACACAATGCTTAGACAATCCTTCATTAAATCTGTAGACATCCATCCTTGGCTTTGGCATCTAACAATTATTCCTTTAGGTAGCAGTTTCCTAGACATTGTTTTGCATTTTAAAATAACATACAGCTGCAAATTCATGCCATATGCTAACGCAGCCAGCATTACTGTAACGTGCATATTTTCATTCCCGGATGTTTTTATAGTGGCACTTTTTGCACCTTTTTTGTTAACTGTATAATTGGACGGCATGTCGAAATAAATAGGTGTCTCATCTGCATTACCCATTTGGCTCAGAAGGTAATCGTGAATTTTCCGCAACCCAATTACATGCTTCTGGAAAGCAATCAGTTTTTCCGTGTAGTCCTAAGGTAGATGTTGGCAAAGAGAGCTTCTTCGTCACAGGCTAAAACCACTACGATGCATCATTTGTACACACCATCCATTACTAGTCTTGAATTCTTGAGGTGAGATGTTTAGCAATCGAGCTAATTCATGATCTTTTAACACTAGAACCCCGGAACTTTTCCTCTACGGTTAACCCCAGGAGCGGTCATTTGAACCGCTCATTATTATTTTGTGTAATTTTTATTTGCTTTTACTAGAAAGTGAGAGAAATTACTTTGTTAACTTAGTTAAGAGATTACTATGGTTGGTGCGTGCCATGAGGCGTGTGAAGTACTCATTTCAGGTTGCCGGAATTCAGCGGAAAACTATACTTTTCCTTAAAATTTGTGGTTTTTGTGGGTGTTTGACGGTTTTATCCACATACATCTGTATATTAGATATTTCCTTATATTTTGCAACTCAAGAGTTTTTCAAACCTTTTTTGGCCCGTATTTTGTTGAAATAAATTGCCTGAGTAATGACGTGCCGGTCTCAGTGGATAGCAAATAGGTACGGTTTCATCAGTGACATCACCACATGTTCCGGAACAGACACACCCTGCGATCACTGTTCATCTTTCCCCAAGTATGGCGAACCATTGCAAAGGTATTTGGAATCTACATCTCCCAGAAGCCAATATTTCATTCCAAATTTATCTGGCTTATTTGCCATGTATTGAGTGAAGGTACAACGACATCTCATAGGACACAGTTGCTCATCAACTGTGAGATTCGCCCCAGTTACGTAGCAGGAATGACAGTTGTCAATGCATTTATTCCAAACGGTTGAGGCTAATGCAAATCTATCTGTATTCAACCTTTCCGATCTGGTTTCTCTTAGGTTGAAGCAAAATCTCATGATTTCGACAAAAGTGTCTCGAGACATTGTCTCAGAATAGATTGGTGCATCCCACTTTTTCGACCTAAGCTCTGCAAGTTCAAGAGATCTGCCTCCCAACACACTGTGTAAGTAAATCACAGCGATGAAAGCATCAAGTTTCTGTAACGAAATAGTCCACGTATCATCGTGAAACTGCCTTCGCGCTTCTGTCTCCGTGCAGTGCTTGATATGGCGGAGCATCGGCTCATCGACGAAAAGCATCCAAGAATTGGCAAGGCTTTCATCTCACACGTGTCTTTTAGCGAAAGGTGGCTTATCTTTCAAGATATTATGATGGGCCCTCCTAACGATATTTTGCCCAGGATCTACCACTTCCCATTCCATAAGACCATCTTTTCCAAGAATTTTCGTACATGGAGCAAGTTTCTCGACGCCCTCGCCTTCCCTGCGCTACTTGAGTCACCTGCGACTGTCCAGACGCTGCTGCAGTATCCCCATATCCAGAGGCCATCTGAAACATGGCTTCACTGTAACTAAATAGTAAATATTAGTGGCGCCGCATTACTAACAATAACTGAAAAAACTGTGGGGTTTCTCAGCTAACACTAACTTCAAAACAGCATAATAACAACAGAGCGGTCAAAATGACTGCTTCCGGGGTTCTAAGTAGTAGCTCTCACACACGATAAACGAATGACGTCACAGCTACAACATAATTGTATCGTATACTTAAGATAAAGTTAGGAAAAGTCAAGAGGTATCATAGTTATACTCCACAAACATAACGAACAATGGGCTAAAAAAATCGAAAAGCGGTCAAAATGACCGCCTCCAGGGTTCTAGTGTTAATCTAATGATTTCTCGCGACACTGGTTTTCTGTCCATTCTTTGAGTATGCACAAAGTTTACTATTTCCTCTTCTAATTCATGAAATCGACCTCATTTGGGTCCACTAAATTTCCGTGTTGAGTTAGCACCTTCAAGTTTCTCTTTTATTTGCTTCCACCTTCACACATTTCCTCAGTCACATTATATTTCCTCCCGGCCTAACAATTATTAGTTTCTTCAGCATACTGCACCACCATTAACTCAAAATTTCTATCATAACTTTGTCTTATTCCTTTTGATACATTCCTTTTAACAGCCGTGCCTTTCTTCTCTACACGATCTGCCCTTTCAGTCCTTTGGGGTAACTTATTTTAAACTTAAAAAAAATGACTAGTCTTCACTTCACATTAAAACTTGGTGAAGCGAGTACTAATGGAGTGTTTTCATAAACATTATACATACTCTTTAAAATTCAGGTGTACTTTCATCTGCCGCTGGTGCACCAATCGAAAGGTAGCAGATTTTTAAATTGTAACACATAGACATTTAAAATTTAACAAGATGCCTAAAATACGGCTGCCAATCCTTGCTTAACAGTTTACATTGTCGCACATATCAGATTTCCTACTCAGCCGTAAACACACCCCTTCCAACAGAACCCCCGAGGTACTCTTTCATACTATGCACAACTTTAAGAACTATTACTATGACTTTTTAATGTATTATAGTAATTAATTAAATGTAACGTATTGTTGTATGCATAAATAAATGTTTTCATGGACATATACTCGAAATCCAGATGTTCCATGTGGTGTAAAATGCACGCATTTTTCCCACCTAAAACTTCATACTCGATTTTAAGACGATCCTTAATTTTTAATGTTTTCCTGTTATTCTGTAGTTACATATACTGTACACATTAATCCTTGTTTATTACAGAACTCGGAAAAATCCTAAATTTGGAAAGGCCCAGGTCCCGGCCTATCCAAATTTTGGAGGTTAGACTGCAGCAAATATATACAAATATGGCAGCAAAAATTAATAAAAAGATTTTCAATTATTGACAACAGCCTATGTAATTCAATCTATTTAAACGTCACCTGTTATATACATGTTATCTCTTAAATGCTTATGGAAGAGGAAAGGTAAATAAATCAATGGCAACTAGTTGTTAAGACAAGGAAGCCCAGTGGACACTTACCAATAGGAAAGTCTCTGGGATGTCGGAGAGACGCATTGACACACAGAGACTGAAGAACTTTCAGGATGATCCCTTTGTCAGCACAAGAGAGAGAGAGAGACAACACCTAGTTGCCATTGATATGTTATCTCTCATATATGGGTGTCAATGATAATTGTTTACCAAATGAGTAAGGCAGCAATAATTTTCCAGAGAATTACAGCCTTAATTTCTTATTGTTAGGATAGGTCTTTTGCTTACTCAATACATGTACGAAATGACATAGTTTTGAGGAAAAGACAATTTCCCTTTTCCTAGCATGGGCTCACCAAAGACACCCATGACACAGACCACAATGCTCATACCACTTAACTCTTAACCAGATAAAAGTTAGAGACAGAATTGCAGCAAAGAGAGACAAATAAAAATATATAAAAATTATCGATTCCCAAATTAATGGGTTGAAGTTTTGTCATCATCTTAAGAAAAATAATTTAATCCTTCACGTGTGACAAGAATTCAATAAATTATAACACTATGTATTGCACTGTTTGCGATCAGAATTAAATGTTAACCTTGCCCAAAAAACAAATCTATATAAACAAGGGGGCAGGATAAGAGATGCCATAATGAAAATTTTAGTCTATGATCATTGTTATAATCACTAGCACATATATTGGCAACAGACAGTTACCAAAGATCCAATAATATTACTCTATCATCAAACTACAACACATTAAACTGTACATGCAAGTAACAGCTAATTGAAAATAGTATGGTATGGCTTTTATTCATAAAAAACAAAACAACATAATTTTTTCACCTATCCTATATAACATGAGCACTAAAATGTTGACAGAGAATACGCCATGATGTTCAAGGATGTCCAGGGCCCACCTCAAGACTAGACAGGCAACCCCCATCGCCCCACACCATCAACGAGAATGCAGCATTCCACAGACTGGGAAGGGGGAATTACACATGGGACTTAATGACATCCACAAAAAGAGAGAGAGAGATGCAACAGCTATTGCAATTTCATGGATGGATTTTCCCTGAACATATAAATACCAGAAATTGAAAAATGCAAATATGAACAAAACAGCAAAGAAATCTTTTATGGTGCTGACACGTTCATAAGAAATTTCAGGCGTAGAGTGACGACAAGGAATTGGAAAGGTGGGAATGATGGAGAGTCTGACTATTACTGAGAGACGAGAGAGGGAGCAATGGGAGGGGCATTGCAGAACAGAGCCTAAACAATTGGCACAACCCTCATTATCGGTGTGCAGGGCCAGGTGCTACACCAGACACTGCAGCATTTGGGCCGAGCAGAATCTGTAAAACAAAACATGAATTACAAATTAACACCATCCAGAATTAATATTTGAAAATTTCATTTGCCTGAGGCAACCACATTTTTATCAGAAGGATAGTTGAACTTCCAAAGTAAAATCATTTGAAATGAATAAATCCTTCCAATCTCAGAAGGCTAAAATAGCTCTGAAGCCACTCATGCCACAAAATAACTATACACTCAACCATCAAATTACACAGTTTTGCTTTAAATTTTAACATTTGTACACTAAATCAGGGTAAACACTAAACAGGGCTTACATACTATTACAGCAAGTAACTATTAAATTTAATACATTGAAATTACTTTTTACCATTTTCTGTGTGTATGAATTAATTACAAATTATAAATATACATTGGGGTGAAGGCACCATATATGACCCCTTAAAGATTTTTTTTGAACATATCAAAACATTTATATAACTAGCTGGCATCATTACTATTTCACAAATTTTATTATTACCCTGCCTTATAGCAATAACAATCAAACGTTTTAATTTGTGATTTTCACGTCAGAACCAGGACTGGAAATGCTCACATCAGACACACAAGCGATTTTTTCGCATTCAAGCTGACCAGTGTCACATTGATACCGAATGAACAGCATTCCTCTGTATTGCACACTGACCTCAAAACTGGGCTCAAAGTACAAGGTCTGTTAAAAAAGTATCCAGACTGGCCACGTGGAGCGCTAACCGGACGTAGTACGGACTTGGGCCATTAGGTAGCGCTAAAAGCTTCATTGTGAAGCAGTGTGCTGAGTGTCACGTTGATACACGCAAGCGTTTTTTTTCATGAGCGTTATTGTGCGTTAGTGTTAGTGGTGTTCTGCGATCTTTGCAAGAAGAGGAATTACAGACTTGAAGGAGCAGCGGGTGTCCATCAAGTTTTGCTTCAAACTCTGCAAAACCGCATCAGAGACCCACGAAACATTTGGTGATGACGCCATGGGCAGAACCGAGACTTTCGAGTGGTTCTCGCGGTTCAAATGTGGGCAAACGTCGGTTGAGGATTCTGAATGTTCTGGTCGGCCCTCAACCAGTAGAACCGAAGAAAATGTTGAAAAAGTGCATCGGATCATCCACGAGGACCGTCGGCGAACGATTAACAACATCTGCAGCATCGTTGGCCTATCGTTTGGTACATGCCAACGCATTCTCGCGGAGGAACTCAACATGAGGCAGATCACTGCGAAATTCATGCCCCGCTTGCTGACCCAGCACCAGAGGCAACACCGGCTCACCGTGTGCAGGGACCTCCAGGAACAGGTCAGAAATGGCCGAAACTTCCTTTCCAAGGTCATCACTGGTGATGAAAGCTGGGTTTATGGCTACGACCCAGAAACCAAACAGCAATCATCCCAGTGCTGCTCCTTCAAGTCTGCAATTTCTCTTCTCGCAAAAATCGCAGAGCACCACTAACACTAACGCACAAAAACGCTCGTGAAAAAAAACACTTGCGTGTATCAACGTGACACTTGGCACACTGATTCACAATGAAGCTCTTGAGCACTATCTAGCGGTCCAAGTCCGTACTACATCCAGTTAGCGCTCCACGAGGCCAGTCCGATACTTTTTGAACGGACCTCGTATTCTCACATATTCCTAGGAGAAAACTTACTTCACATTGCACGGTTTTGGTTTACAAGATCTTATACAGGAATGAATGTACAATACAAAGAGAGGGATGGTTGTTCAGAGTATTCCTTGTACACTGAGTCCCCGACTTACACGGGTCTGAGTTACACGGATCCGTAGATACACAGATACATGACAACTTATCAATGCGCTCGATTTTTAGTTCAACTGCCACTCAATAGATAGCGTTACTAGTACAGTAATCCCTCGGTATACAAGCAATCGGTTTATGAGTTTTCGTTTATACGAGATGCACAAATGAATACCTGTTTTTCAATTTACGAGCCAATTTTTGCTTATACGATTTCCTTCTTCTTGCAAACCAATCATTTTTCCCGGCACCTATTCTCGGCTTTCGTCAGTTCCCGAGTCTTCTCGAATGCGCAGAACATCACGGCATCCCAACTTTAATGATGTAACTATTGTTTATAAAATTTATAACATGGGATGTATTGGGAAATTAATTTTTGTTTTACGAGTTTTCGCCTTATGAGCAGTTTTCGAGGAACAAATTAAGTTCGTAAACCGAAGGATTACTGTACGCTGATGTACAGCTGACAGTGTCGCTTTCGCCATTTAGATTAGTTATCCCGTGAGTGGAAGTTGTGTCTCGTTACTGTACTGCTCTTCATAAACAAACTATAAACCCTCATCACATAAGCACTACTTTTTTAGGTGCGTTTCGCTTACAGCGTGAGCGCCTATTATCGTCGGTCCGTCCGTCCGTCCGCATGTTCGTTCTCGGCTTCTACCAAACGGATTTTTATAAAATTTGATATTAAGGACTTTCAATCAAATATAATAAGAAAATCGCAAAAATGAATCACGTACGCCAATCAGGGGTACCACTTTACTAGAGACAAAAAATTAAATTTTCGTCATATCTCGGAAACTATTGTTCATATCAAAATATTTTTCAAATAAAAGTTGTAGAACCGGTAAAGTAGAGTATTTCCTTTTCTATATATTTTCATTGTAGGAGTAGCCGTTATCGAGAAAATCAAGCAAGAAAGTCTTATATGAATTTTTTGCATGGTTACTTCATTGTTGCTAACATAATCTCCCAAATAAACGTTTAATTTCCTTACGTGTGCATGTAATACTATTAAATAGGAGGAAAATGGATTATTTATGATGAAGAAAAGGACTTTAAAACGCTATTTCCCTTACGTACAGGTATATAATTGCTTTCTAATACTCCATTGCACGAAACGCGTCCCATTTGTGATACGTTGTACGCTTTCCTAACTTGTTAGTTTTAACTATCCATTGAAACAAACGTATATGTCAAAAAATATATAGTATTTAAGCATTGTTGGACTTGCACGGTTTTCAACTTACACGGCGACCTTCGGAACGAATTAACCATGTTGAGGACTTACTGTACTAGGATCATGCTTGACAATGAAAATTTGATTAAATTAATCAGACTTCAATTGTTAGGAGATCATCAAATCCCAGGCAATAAAGCTGGGTAATTATGTTTATCATTTAGAAAAAAGTAACATATTGGTGCAATGTACATTGCATAAATACACTGGTGGTGTAGTGGTTAGTGTGTCGGCTTCCCATTGCAAAGTTCTGGGGTTTGATCGATGCTAGTTAAAACGAATAAAAAATGTAAAAAATAATTACCAGAGATAGCTAGGAAAATCACCTCTTATGCATCACAAATTTTTAATAGTAAATCATAATAACTAAATCAATCTCTTTCACTATGACACATTGGTATTTTTTCAAAAATGCACATACTTTATAACTACGACAAATATTTCGTAGTGTGTGCAGGGCCTCTTTAAGTATGGGACCTGGTGCAGTTGCACAGTTCACACCTCAATCAAGCTGGCTCTGATAATTACCAATATAGTATATTCATTATCAATAGTAAAAAAATAAATAAAATAGGCCAGAAAATAAAACGAGTTTAATTAGCCAGTCACTGTTGAACAAGTATTGTGCGTGTTGACTTCTTACTCCACCACAACAAGTAGTCCGAGTGACAATACCACAAACCCACTGTATAACCACTCACATCAAGGAGAGTCTTCGAAAGAATTGCACTTTTTCCAATGCAATCAAAATGCAGAAACTGAGGACATTTTGACAAAGCCAACTTTCATGCAGGAAAATAGCAAATTTTGTGATTTTTTCTACAATAAAACTGGTTTTCCACCATTATACAAGGGAAACTAATAATGAAATTAAGCTGGCATTAACTTAGCCTTCCATTGAAAACATATGCTTGAGTGTTAAGGGTGGGATTAAAACCATCATGTGCCATCTCACCTGCCTCTGCTGTTGCCTCTGCATTTCCTCCATCTGAGAGCGTTCAACTTCTATTATTACAGGTGCAAATAAGAGGGCCGATGAAGTGAAGAAGATCCACGATGCATTGCAACCAAACTTATAAAGGCCTGCATGAGGAAAGATATAAGAATATTAATCGCTGCATAAACATACACAAAAACACAGCTTAATGTGCATATCTAAATTAAAAGATCTGCAACTGCTGATTAAGGTCATTGACTATTTAATTGAGAATGGTGATCACACTTTTCATATTTTCTGCATGGATTGACCTTGATCTTTTGTTTTTATTTGCTGTATTTACAGGGAAAGTTTGCAAGAAATAGTCCCACACAAGAGGTTGTCCTGAAAGTTTTCAGCTGACCAATGATGAATGACCAAATCACTGTCACCCTCCTTCAAAAGAAGACTATTGCAACAGTCCTAGCATGTAAAACAAATGCTCAAATACCAATGAGAAGCCCATATTTATCTTAAGTAAATAGAAAAGTGAGATTGTCAAATGACTAAAAACGAATTTACAAAATAGGCACTTAAAAATAAAAAATTGAAAAAAGTACTTAGGTATCTTAAGTACCCATAATAAGGTTAAGAAAACCTGATGCTCATTTCATTCTTTTCAGAATCCACTTTTGGCGAACCATGAAAACCTAGTTATACTAGTATGCTGGATAGTATTTTAGCATATTAAAATATTGTTTATTAATTACAACACGGCTAAATGGGTAACTTGTTTATGCTAAATGAAGTATAATTATTCAGAAATAACAATGATGTACACTATCACATTACTGTATTTTGAATTCTTCAGTTAATGCTCATTAATATGAATTTATATTCTTGACTGTGAATAAACGACAATAAATGGAAACGATTACTGATTTTCAAGGAACTAACACAAGAAAGGCAAACTCACCCTTTAAAGCAGACCAAGTGGTAGCAGTCACTGTATATGTTGTATCTCTCACACGCTCGGGGAACATTTCAGTCAATCCCCAAAGGCGCTCGGCAAGTGTCTCATCCAAATAATCCTGATAAAAAAACACTAACTGAAAACTAAAAGTCATAAATTCTGACTTGGAATGTTAATGTTAAAAATTGACAACTTAGTGATGATGACATAAATGTAGTAACGTATTACCA
Source organism: Uropetala carovei (assembly GCA_036926305.1). Taxonomy (NCBI): domain Eukaryota; kingdom Metazoa; phylum Arthropoda; class Insecta; order Odonata; family Petaluridae; genus Uropetala; species Uropetala carovei. The sequence goes on along the minus strand of JAXCHB010000141.1, from coordinate 14,815,237 downwards.
AAGTTGTTGGCTTACTTAAAACCATTTTTATTTGCTACAAATAGTGCAAAATATAGGTCAGTTGATGATGCATATCGATAGGGAAATTCCTTTAACTGTAACAAGGCGAGTAAAATTAAAGAAACCAGCCATCGTAAACTTTTTTCTGCCCCACACTTGGAAGTGTTTCTGGGCAAGTGCTCATTTGAATGCCTTTCATTATTATATCTTACTTAATTTTTTCAAGTGCTCCCAAGTATTAGTAATTGTCATTACAATTTATTTTTATATATTTAGTTAAACTTAAATGTTTATCTAATGCTGAATTTCCAATAGAGGTGTTATATATCTGAGAATAATTACAAATGCATAATCATTAGGGTAAGACTAGAATAACGACCATTTGTTGCCAAAGGTTTTGATATGGTTCCATGTTGCAATGCATACACCGAATCTTTTCTACGGTGGTGAATCTCAAATCCAGTCACGTTATATACCAGTTGAACATTGCTAATACAAAGCAGCCATGTTCAGTGGTAATTTGACATTCTGCAATTCTAATGACTTTCAGAAACAATAACTGATGATGGCGTCTACTTATACGGTTTAATCAACAGTTTTATTGGTAGAGGAGCCCCTGATGTCTTTCTTAGTTTTGGTTTAAATAGTTAAACTTGATATCTTGTTTATTTAAGAATTATCCGTCTTAACTCTAACGTGAGCTACAAAGTGCCACTAATTTGTTAACTGCATGTAAAAAATCCAATATAATGATTATCGTTGACAGAGCAAAATATCTATAGTTCGTTTTTAAAACGACAAATTTATATTGCTATAAACATGAATTCTAACGTATAAATAAAATACCTTCAACTACAAGACCAATAATGAAACCAAAGCCGGTCATGGGTAAATTCATCAAACGTTCTAGTCTACAATTTAACAACTATTAATGTCTTACATCTAAATAAAAATATTCAAATCTTTGTAAAACTGCATATTGGTCTAACAAAAAGTGTTGAGACCTCAGACTAAATGAACGTTAATAATTCTTTGATCTTCCCACAACTACGAAGATAATGAGTATAGAATTTTATGATGTAACACGTTATCAAGAAACACCAAGTAAACATACACAATCCAGACTTATAGTAAGGTTGAGATACAATAAGCATCCAAGAAAATTCTTCTTAGAAATAAGAAAAAGTGATTTCAATAAAATTCATTCGGATTCAAATTTATAAATTATGAAACAAAATGTTATCACAATTTAAAACGGTATACAAGAGCTTATTATTAACCAGTTCGAGCTACGCATTTGGATAGCTTTACGTATGAAATCTTGGTAATGAAAAAACAAAGTATCATCTTTTATCGAACTTAACCATTTAAATGACATGATGATATATAAACTTTAACTGTTCGGACGACTATATATAATCCAAACCGTACCTCTTCATCAGATTCATCGTCAGTATCTCCTACATCCTTCAATTTTTCTGGCGTCAGATCTTTACTGCTAGTGGCTAATGACTCCATCCCACTATCACCTTCCTCAGCAGGAGCCATAAGAAAAACGGTACAATAAACTGCTCTTATGCGAAAGCACACACTTATAATTAAATATAGAGAAACCCTTTGAGACCGAATACCCTCGTGTTGTATATCACAGGAAACTGCTTAAGTCAAGTTTTAATTTTCTTTATTCGAATGGATGAACAAACAATGTATATGATTTTTATTTATTGATGTAGAAACAACTGTAATTATTGCAAACATATTTTTCATTTATGGAATACTATAACGTGTAATCAAATAAATTTATTTGGGCGGAACATTTGAATGTTACGTTTCGTCGGCACTTAAATAAATTTCATGTCGAGGTAAAGTAAAATTAGCTTTGAAAATGGAAAATAGAGTTATATGTATATACTAAACATTCGAATGCCGTCTTTTGATAATTTTTACTACGGTTAACATTTCTGCTGAAAAGTTAAACTACTTATTTTCATTTAAATATTCTTCGTCAAATTAAATCATGTAAAAATTCAATTCCTTCAGTCAAAAGAAGTACGCTCATAAATTTCGTTGGACATTCAATGGTTTCTAAAATGCAGCAGAATTAATGTATCGCCATGGAAATAATTTATTTGAGAGAATGTATCGTTTTCATTATCATTCAAAATGCGCAGGAATCTTACACATTTGGGAGGTAGAGGATGATAATAAACCTGTTACTTCTAAGAGTGCTACAGATCTAAAATTTGGCATGGTAGGTCATTCGGCTCAACCGACAGGAAATAAAATAAAAAAATTTAGTTTTAACATAGTTTTTCCAACTCTCCATAATTTATTTCATCAAAAAACGGGAAACTTTTCATTTTTAACAATGAAAATTAGAAAGCTCTGTAGTAATAACTAATAGGAATTAATAATCTAGATCAGGGGCCTTCAACCTTTTCATCCCCGAGGGCGCATTTGCGAATTTAGAGAAGTTTTGCGGGCGCCAATTGGAGGTATACAGAAAAATAAAATTAAAAGAAATGGTTTAAGATTATGTTTATTTTGAAACAGATAAATATATTGATTTTAATACAAATTTTATTAATAATAAATAATAAAAATCTTGATATTTTTAATGAGAAAATTTAATTTGTACCTACGTCTTCGATTAGCTTGTTGTAATCGGGAATGTAGCTTGAACAAGCTGCTCGTAGACAGTCGTCAAGATGGTCATCGGTCAAACCTGACCGAAGCTTAGATTTAACATAACTCACATGGGAAAACACTGTTTCACATAAATACGTTGATCCAAAGCATGAGTAAATTTTTAGAACAATGCTCCGTAGCACTGGATATTTAACCTTATCAACAAGATTCCAAAAATTTTCCTCATTAAAATGAGCTTTTAAGGATATATCATTTTGCAAGACAGTGATTTCTAACTGAAGCTCTTCAATTTTTACACTTTCAAATACTGAACTGATACACAAAGCAAACTCAGTGACATTAATAGGCATGAATGGATTCAACATGAATGTAACGAATGGTTCCAAAACACAGCACCCACTAAATCTATTATTAAATTCTTGGAGGTCTTCAATATAACAAATGAAAGGACTAGGATCAAATTCCTCTTGTATACTTTCTACGATCAACTTCAAATTGGGGAAATATACCAACGAATTTCTTGCTATATGAGTTTTCCATAAATTTAACTTACCTTTAAATCCATTTACTGAGCTAATCATTTCAACAAGCTTACGATTTTTGCCCTGTAATTCTAAATTTAGCACATTCAAATTTTTGGTTACATCTGTCAAAAAAGCTAGATCTAGTAACCAAAGTTTATTCTCTAATTCAGGGTACATATCTTTTTTTGGCCCTAAGAATTCCTTAATCTCACTTATGAGGCCAAGAAAACGTAAGACTTTTCCTCTGCTGAGCCACCTAATATCCGTGTGCAACAAGACATCTCCGTAAACAGCACCTTTATCACTTAAAAATGATTTGAATAAACGATGGCTTGTAGCCGACGTTCTGATAGAATTTATAATTTTTGTTACAATAGTAATTACATGCTGAAATTTCAACGCTTTTGCACACAGTGCCTCCTGATGAATGATACGACAAAAACTTAGGGAATGAATTTTCTTTGCGACACAAAGCGAGAAAACCGTTGTTACATCCAACCATTGAGGCAGCTCCATCGGTTGTAATTGCCACTAACTTTTGAATAGGGATATTATTTTTCTGAATGTAACCATTAAAAACACCGAAAATGTCTTCTCCTCTCGTTCGCCCTGGAAGAGGGTGTATTTTCAGGAATTCTTCCTTTACGGTGAAATCCTCAAAAGCCATTTTTACCAAAATTGCCAACTGATCGATATCAGTAACATCAGTGGATAAATCTAATTGCAGCGAAAAACATTCACATAGTTCTAAATCCTGAATCAACAGCGATTCTAAATTTCTGGAAATTTTTTCTACTCTCCTCGAAATAGTTGTGCTCGAAAGGGGGATTTTTTCTGATAGATGCAGTTATTTCACTTTTGTTCTTAAACTGATCGAAAAGCGATTCAGCTGCAGATAGCATTGCTACTTTGACTATTTCGCCGTCTTGGAATGGCTTCTTTCGTTTAGCTAACACATGTGCAATTTTGAATGACGCAATAGTTACATTTTTAGACTCTGCACAAGGTTTTACGAAAAGAGATTGTTGTACGGATAAATTACATTTCAATTCTTGTAATTTTTTCTTTCGAACTGATGAATTAACAGGAAATTCATTGTTGAAATTTGTATGAAGGCTCAAAAAATGTCTTTCAATATTACTTTTCTTTGGTACTGCTACACTCCCGGAGCACAATAAACACACAGACTTTCCGTTTATATCTACAAAGAAAAATTGGTCCTCCCAGTCGAAGTTGAAGAAATACGTTCTTTTCCTTTTTGCCATGATCTTAAACCTAATTTAAAAAAAAAATTAAATTAAATTCTAAAAAAATATTAAATTAAAAAAAGTAAACTACAAAAAACGAAGCGGGAGGAATTCATAGTTTAAAATTAAAAAGCATAGATAATAACTATATTTACCAATTATTTCTAGATGAGAGTAGGTAAATTATCGTCTCTGTAGTATAATATTAGTGAGCAATATTCTCCTTTTCTCAAAACTTCGTGTTTTTCACTTTCACTTTGCGACCGCGATCTACCAACTGACGGTGGAGAGTGTCATTCCGATGTACGAGGCGAGAGTAGAAGACTCAGCACAGTGCATATCGTATAACAATGAAATGTTGAACGTAAAATGTTACATTGTCTTTTCTCTCTTAACAATGATAAATATTGAGCTTTCCTATGGGATATAATTAGCTACATTTAAGTGAATTACCACAGAATCAGCTGAAAAACGAAATCCGTATAAAATGTTATTCGATCGCATCTTACTGCATCCCCACAGTGAATGACTTGCCATAGCCTTAGTACGGGCGCCAAGGAATTCTGTGAAGGGCGCCGCTTTGAGGGGCCCTGATCTAGATGATAGATTAAATTCTTTTGATGGGAATAACTATATTATGGTAACATTGATTTCAACCTGAAGAAAAAATTTTATATAATCCTATCAATAGATTCAATTCTTTTTTTTTTTTTTTTAATATTTCCTCTATTGGTTTAGCTTAGCCAGTTAAAGAAAATGTTTTTATATTTTAACTATTTATTAAATTCATGTTAAACTGGTTTGAATACATGTAAACGAAATGAGCCATCTGTTGATTTGGGCCCCATAAGGAGCCAGGATGGAGTACCTAGTAGAACTAAATGTGAAAACCTATAAGACATAAATGAAGGCATGACAAAGATCTAACAAAACTTTATTTTAATAATCAGATTTATATAACTGTACACCTACAGCTGTGCAAATCTTAGGTGTTAAACATTTGCCATCTGACAGACTACAGGAGTCCTTCCTGTCTCTCACACAGACCCATTATGGAAACTTAGTATCTGTTTTTAGAAAAAACAGACATATTATTAGCAGGTTAGTAATACATAATATTGATTAAATGTTTTATACAGAAACCTTTTATTACTAAATTTTTAACACAAAAGGTATTCCAAACACAATTACTAGTTTCACGTGGTGGTTGTCATTTTTCTTGTATTCATTTAGGCAATATCCAAGCAAAAAACAACGAATTACCACCAATGTTTCCAACATCCCCATAATTGCTCAGAGTCTTAGGGGAATGAGTGAGCAAAAAAGGGAAGATGACAGAATGTAACACAAAACCAGTAACAGTAAGGAATTGTTGGCGAACTAAGGTGGTGTTTCCTAACAGGATTATGCATGGGCAACTGTAGTCAAAAGAAAAGCAAGACACAGCAACCACTAAATGGTAATATCTTATGGTCATCTCCTCTCATTCATATACATCTTCTTTATCAGCTACATAGCGGACAATATCACCAGGTTTAAATAGCTTTTCAGCATCTGCATCAGGAATTTCAAAGCCTGCAAGAAAAAATTATATTTCACTTCACAGAAAATATTCATTGATACATATACATGCATCCTATAACGACATCCAAGATGAAAATGTGCGAAACACAAATACTTATAGTGTGTACAAATCACTTGACAAATTTGTATTGATCTATACAGGGCCGTGCCCAGACATTTTGCCACCTGAGGCGAGATATAATATGGCGCCCCCTGGCCTCGCTGGCCTTATGAATTTATTTTGATAGGTTTTCATTTTTGTCAAATTTGGCGCCTCCCTTCCAGAGGCCTTGCCCATCGGCATGGCCCTGGATCTATATCTAGGCCAATTGAAAAATGGTCTCCAAAAAGGAAATAGGTTAAGCAGAGTTTAGTAATATGAACTAGGAAAACTTGGGAAAGGACTGAAATTATACAAACCAATTTCACAACTCCCCTCAATGCTCTCTTAACATTATTGTTTAAGTCTCACTGGTTGAATGCTAAATATTTTGTCCTGTCAAAAAAAATTACCATCTCTTCAGATACATGATGTATAAGTTGACATATTGTTCGCAAATGTTTTCTTTTTATCATCCAATATAAATCACAATACACCGGAGTAATGAGCACTGTACCACAATAATATTTATATTTTATTCTAATTTCAGTTGACAGCATCCCTCATTTACTGTGACAGACATGTCACATCAAAATAAAATGATACCAAGTGTGGTACACTAAAAGATAAATTTATATTTACTTTCACTTTTTCCATCAATCTATATGTTTTTAGAGACAGTTATTGCTTAGAAAGTATTTCATTTATGAGTTTGCTACTGATATATCACCAAAAAAGTAACAACAAGAAAGGAAAGATGCGTGCAACATGTGTGCATACATGCAATTCAGAAATGTTCTTTATGATATATATGCTATAACATTACAAAACAATATAACTTAAGTGATGACACAAAAATGCTGAATTTTTGAATTACCGATTTATCCTCCATTGAGTAAAAATGAATCAAACAATAAAAAATTATTTAAAACATACCTTGCTTGGGTTAGGTAATTGTGATGTATCTTTACATTCATGTCCATTCCTTCATCGTAATGTATCTATTTCTTTTCATTTACAAAACACATTGTGCACATAAGAGAACTAAACATTTATGTGAATATAGTGGATTTTTAATTCAGTTGACAAGAAGATTGTTTTTGACAGCTACTCCATCAATATACTTTATGGGGAAATAAATGTTTTACTTAATTTTTGTTTGAAGACTTTTTTATATGACTAATACTTTATGAGTTATGATGTAAAGTTAATTTTTTGTAACCAGTGAAGTGGCACTACTGATTAAGTTATGCGAACCATTTATATCATTTTCTTATTTTCTAAGTTCACAATATTTAATACCAAATTTCATGAAAATCCACCAAGTAGTTATGGAGATGATACAAGGGAGCAGATGGATGGACATGGGCTGACCAGAAGGTATTCATTTTTACTTTCTACACATGCTATATAGGAGAAAGTATTGTATCTATGAAAAAAATGAATTTAGGATTTCAATGTAAATACTCGTTTTGTGGTCCACAGAGTACAGTTTGACTACTGTTGTAGACCATGTAACTATCTACAAGTTTTGTTTGAAAAAGTTTTTCACAAAATGGATTGTTCAAGAGACATTATGGTTATTCGTCTGAATTTACATTAAGTATGCCACTAAGTCAGTGCTCCACAAAACGTGTGTAGCGGCACACTACTGTGCTGCAACAAAGTATTTGGTGTGCCACGGCAAATTTTGAAACTTAAAGGCAAGGAGAAAATACTATTTATTCTTCTAATACTAATTGTAAGAGCACAGAAACCAAGTATCTCTTATGGTAAGATTTCTTATGCTACTTGAAATTGAAACCAAGTTGCTTCTTAACTGTAGAATTGGAATATTTATCATAGGATCACTTTGTAATCCAGGCTAAACGATTTGAAAAATGTAGATTTTGGCAATAACTTTCCTCATGTGTGGGAAAGGGGACATATCTTTTTTATTGGCTATAAAGTGTTCTACTTAGTCTCGAAAAAGTTGGTTCAGTGTGCCACGAAGTTCAAGAGATCCTAAAAGTGTGCCATGAAATTTAAATGGTTGAGGAGCACTGCACTAAGTAATACCTTAGTCTCCGTTGCTATGATAAAATTTTCTAATTGCTGATAGTGATGCATAAGCTTCCGGGGGTAATTTTAATAGCCCAGTGATGTTTTGTTATTCATAGCAACAGATAGCAATTTTTTTCAATGTGACAAATGATTCAAAGTATTTTTCACTGTGAAAATTATTATAAGTGTTTAAAAACTCTTCATGAGTGTAATGGCTGATAATTATTCTCGAGGACGCATTTGTATTTATTAATCTGTATGGAGAAAGTCATGTGCTGGACGCATCACATTTTTTACTTTTTGTAAAGAACACCTAAAAATCCTTTAGAAGCTAGCAATGTGTACGCTATACATTACGAAACATATGCAGCCTCTCCAGGTAAAAGTATAATTTAAAAAGTAAAACTCTAACTGATACTCAAATAATAAATTATTTTTATAGTAAAACCCCATAAGGGTTGGTGGCTAAATATTTAGCCAGCGCTTTTTATCACCGAGTGATTAATTTGTTTATTTTTCGGCTAAATTGGCATAGATTTTTATAAGGAATATTGACAATGCTTCAAAATGTTCACAGAAACATATTTTGAAAATAATTTTTACAGTTATCTTGAAAAATAATGCTAAATATTTAGCCACAATTAGACTATGTAAAAGTGCCCTCAGATCGTGTGACCCTTAAAGGGATAACCAATACATCTATGTTACTATCTTTTATATATATACAGTAAAACCCCCAAATTCGCGTGCTTCGCAGTTTCGGACTACTGCTGAGATCTCTGAAGTGAAGAGAAAAAGCACTAAACAAATGAATTTCCCCATCCGCGAGGTTTTTTTATCACGCTGTGACCCCATTTTCCGAAAATGTCTAGCAAGAGGAAAGCAATTGATAATACAGAATGCAGAAGCAAAAAGACGACGCTGACTTTAACCAGTTGAGTGGGTATGCTGTATATATCCGTCACACCGTTTTTCAAGCCATCCACTATGGTTATGCCAAAATAGTCTGTCATGAAGCATCTCCGGTATCTAGCTGTGTCCTTCTAGTACAGGTTAGAGCCCGTAGATGGTGCTTTCTTCCTTTTGCCCAGAAAAAATACGCTTAGTACGAAAACCCTGCATGTGTAATGCGGGGATGCCTACAACTGCCCCTGTGATAGTGAAAGCGGAGGTGTGACCTCTAATGCCTTTTTCGCATCCCCTTGTGAATTTTAACGAGTAGGACCACTTTCCTCTAATTGTATAGGATATTTCTAGGCAACTGGAGCAATAAAATCCTCCTCTCCATTGCAGTGAATGTTTCATATGCAAAACATACGTGAAGAAATATTCTCAGAAGATTGAGAGGGATATTTGTGATATTATGGATAAAAGTGAAGCTTAAGTGAGAAAATTGAGTTGCGAAATAAACATGCTAGTGGCCAGAGTGCGGCATCAATGGGCAGGCAACATGCGATAAACTGTACGGCTACAGCAGATTTAAATGCCACATTGTATTGGTTCAAAATCACTTTTAGCCTACCTTTTCATCATTTATTGTTGTCAAAATAATGGAGAGCAGCGAACCTAACCCCCATTTTCTCATAGGGCCTTTGCTTCTATTTTTGCGAATTCCAAATTCGTGGTGTTTTCGGGAATGTAACCTCTGCAAATTTGGGGGTTCTACTGTATATATATATCAAGGGTGTATATTCTGGGTGTGCTAGGTGTGCAGTGCACACCCACTGAATAATACGATATATACGTATATGTAATATTATTAAAACTATGGCAACATGAAATATGGTTGTGCCGAAAAAGTTATGTGCACAAAAATACATTAACTGGAAGATCTCTAGCAAAGTCGTGCTATCGGAAATTGCACGATATATAGCGTTTAACTAAACAGCGGAGCGTAGAAGATTACTCATTTTATCCGTAGCAGACGACAGCCTGGATTCAGAGCAAGCACTCCCTCTCATGAACATCCATGTATAGCGACATGGTGGAAAGAAAGTGGAAGTTCTTAAGTTAACACTCCAGGCAGAGCTATCCAGAAAACGCACACTTATCTGCTTTAAAATTGCTTGCTCAGTGGAGAGATATTTGGGTTATGCATGTTAGGATATAGC